>JAXGGA010023132.1:0-13908 GCA_038373865.1 Uloborus plumipes | reverse complement strand
AAATGTTCAGTTCGTGTTTGCTCAAAAAAAAAAATCCTTAAGAAAAAAGCCCACTTTCTAATAACATTGTTTTCAAAAGTTTTTTAGGGATGGCCCATGAGGGTCTTTCCCTCCTATACCCCTCTCCCCCCGAAAAAAATTTCGGATTTTTTTTTTTTTAATAAAGGTAGTTATTATTTGGTTGAAGTTTATTCTTACAATACGTATATTTACATACTTTTAGCTTCAAATATTACATAAATAAATAAATAATTATTGCTAATAATAATTCGTTAGATGGCACCAGGCAGTGGTGCAACCCAAGAGAGTCAGGTCAGGGAGCCCTTGCGCTTTACTCAAGAGAAAAAAGAACGTGTCTTGGGAAAATGAAGATATTTCAATTAGAAAACGCATAGAAAAAATCCTAATAATTTTGAATAGAAATCGTTAAATGAAAAATATTTAACACATGTAGATTATTAGTCAGCAAATTACATTTCTCTCTTTCTTCTCATTCCCCCTTTTTTTCTAGTCAGTCAGGAAATAAGAGTCTTTAAAATAATCCTACACTCAATGAATTTAAAATAAAGTGTTACCATTGCTCCCTGGCAAGAAATTTAAAAGAAAGTGTAAGTATTCCTCCAGCAAGAAATTTAAAATAAAGTGCAATCATTTTCGGCTTTAGTTTTTTCACAAATAATTTCCAAGCTATCAGCTGAACAAAACAAAAAAAAAATTTTAAAAAAATCGAAAAGAGGTAGAAGTCCAAGCTGGCCGAGCTAGAAAGGGCACGTAATTTTCAATCTCTTTACCAGTGGTGAAATTAAAGAATAGAGTGCCTTCTCAGTGGCAGGTTTAGGGTAGGAAGTTGAGGCCCGTATATCCACCAAGCATGAATTCAAAGAAGGCTCATGACGCACCTTAAAGAGTCCAAAGAGATCTTCGCTCTTACAACGTGTAATTTAATTGCAGTTTCAAGACTTCAATATCCAAAAATTTTTCGGAAGAGAGTTCATTTCCCGCTTCTTCTTCAATGCCTTTGTCAAACATTGCCTCAAATGACATTTTAGAGATTTAAAATTCAAAAACTTAACGGTAGTTGATATCCCCCCTAATTTTTCTATAGTCTTTAGCTCTAAAATGTGTTTTTAGAAAAGAGAGCTCCTGAAATACAGTCTCTATGCCCAAAAATTTCCGGAAGAGTCTAAATCCTTTTATTATCCTAAATGTTGTCAGACAAAGCCCAAAAGCAGTTGTTCCTATCAAGAATAATGGCGTAAGAGGCGCTATTGAATTATTTTTACGGGACATTTTTAAAAGTTTTTGTTTTCTTTTTCTTTCACGTGTGGCTCTCGTTTTTAGCGGGATCTTCGTGGAATTTTTGGATGATAAATTTTTGCTCTTGGGGTAATGGGCACCTCTGCTAAAAGTAAAATTTTGAACCTCCAGTTTCAAAAAATAGAGCTTAAAATTGCATTACTTGAAGCTTCAATGCCGCAAAATTTCGCGGTACAGCGCCTGAATCCTGCCTCTTCTCTTGACGGTATTAAAGATAACCTAAATAAAAATATTTTTAAAACATTAATTTTGAAACATTTCGGGAGAGAGCCTTTGCTAACATTAGTACTAAAGATGGTCTAAAGTAAAGATGGCTTAAGGTTTGCGTTTTGAAAATTGTTCGGAGGGAGATCCCTAACCACTTTTTGTCTCTTAACTTTTCCAAAGAGAACGCAAAATTGCGCATCTATACATCGCAAATCTTTCAGGGGAGGGTCTTTGAACTTTTACTTCCCAATGATAACTGAAATGAGACTTCAGTTCAAAAAAAAAGAAATATAAAGAACATTTTTTATATGGTATTTGATTATGCAATATCTAATTTTCATGTGCTCTTTTAACTTTTCATTGAAGTTGTCTGCAATTTTAGGTTCGCTGTGATAGTGGTATTCAAGAAGGCAGTGAGATTAGTATCTTCTATGATCCCATGATTTGTAAAGTTAGTATTTTTATCATATTTGCTTTTTTGTGTAGGAATTTTAAACTCTGTTCAAGTTTTCTTTTTTTAGTGATTTAGCATTTTGATCTTCTAATGTATATGTAGCAACTCATGAAACTTATTGTAAAAAATCGCTGACCGTTGGAGATTTAAGTTTATCTTGGGATCCAATGTTTTTTTTTTTTTTTTTTTTTTTTAACTTTTTGAATATGTATTTCCTTTCACACTGACTAAAAGTTTGCATTTACAAATGTTTCTCTAAGCTTTTGTTTTATATACTTTGACATCAATATCTCACATCTATTCAATGTTGTTTGAAATTTTGCTGTATGAAACATGGTTTGAATTAACTTTAATGGTTCTAAAAGATTAAAACGTGATCCAGAAATATGGATTGAAAAAAAAATGTGAAATGAAGTAGTTTTTATGGTCCGGCATTTCAAATTTGTAATGGAGGGGGGGGGGAGAATAGTTGAGATTATCCATTCAGCACAACATCCTAATTAAAATAATAATAATAATAAATCATGCACAGTGGTAAAGAAATCGGGCAAGCTGATGCTTGTAAGAAAAACAGTCGAAAACTTTGTACAATTAATGAAGTTAAAAATGCAAGACAACGTGTCCAAAAGTACAAATAAAATGTTGAAAAAGACTAACTAAAAGAGAGTTTTCTACCTTTTTTAAACATTTGATTTGTACTTTCGGGCACGTTGTCTTGCATTTTTAACTTCAAGCTGATGTTTATTGAATAATACATTCTTTTTGAAAAAAAAAAAAGAAATGTTGTAAACTGTTTTTAAGAAGCATAAATAGGAGGTTTTCAAAAGCATTATTTACTGTTATTCAAAGCAAAACTTAGTATTACAATACCAGTAAAATACTGTTAGCAAGATTTAATGTGAACATTGGTTAGTGCTGACCAAAAATGGCAGCCCTCAAAGGTATTCATTAATAGCTGTTCATTGTATTCAAAAAGGCATGAGTTTTGAGAGTTTCATTTAATGTGAAGAAAATAAAAACTCGCAGCTGGACTATGTTTACTGAGATTGATAAAGTTGTTGTATGAATTTAATACATTTTTTAAAAAAAGGTACTATTTCATATTCAAAATAACTATGAAAGGGAAAGTGTTTAGACATCCATTTCTTATTAAAATATTTTTTGTGAAACAAAATTTTCCAATTGAAATTTTGTTTTTGCTGTCTTTTTGTCATAAAACTTATAAAATGTTGATCTAAATCTAAAGACATTCGAAAATTCTAGTTACTCTTCTTTACTTTTTTCGTATGCAGGAAAATTATTTCTGTGCTACATTACAAAAGTTCCTTTGTAATTCTTTAAGCAAAAATATAAAATGTAGTCAGGTTCACTAAATAAAATGTCCTGGCATTATTTCTGTAAAGAAAACTTAATGTAAGTTGCTCCTGATATTTTTTATGCGTAGTTTACAAATGGGGGAATTTTGAAAAATGGAATCTTGTTAAATTTTTCAGAATATTTTTATTCCTTTAAATGCTAAGAGTTGCATGAATTGTAATTTAATCTATCATTTATTTAATTTTGCAGTTAATAACTTATGGTCCATCAAGGCAAAATGCAATTGATACAATGATAAAGGCATTGGATGCTTATGTAATAAGAGGTAAAATTTCAGTTAGCTCTTTACAGCAGAAGTAATAATTTTATTATTTTCTCTTGTAAATATATTATCTAATATAGCTCCATATGCCTTTACTTCGCTGTCTTAACTGTTTCATTTTGTTGTAAATCATGTCATGTTCATATACTTTTAATTGCTATAGTTTATCATTTTCAACTTTTCCACGTGAGAAAAATTTTCTCATATTCATCTCCCACTTTGGAATGAATGTATCACTTAACTCCAAGGGATTCAAAATCCTAAACGATTCATTTTCATTCTGAAGAATTTATTATTATATTTTTCACTTCCCTTCGATAAAATGGGGATAATTTAATTGAGTTATCCAATTAAGAGCAAGAATCTGAGAGAGTGTCACGCCTGTGATTCATGACCTCTCAGACTTTTTCCAAAAAACTACCAAATGTTTATTATCTTATTGAAAGACCAAAATCAGGATGTTTTTCTCTAAAGTTGAGTTGTTTAGTTTTTATGGATCCCTAAAGGTGAAGGTGCGGCATCAAAAATTAAGCGGATTTACAAGACATGGAAGTTGCTGTAAGCCAAAACTCTTACTAGGAACTGTTTAACTCATATTTATATATATATATATATATATATATATATATATATATATATATATATATATATATATAGAACATAGAAAGTTGAAACTTTACAAAATGAATGTTAAATTTGTGGTAAGTTGTTGCCGTAAGGTCAGTGAAGGCCCTCAAAACAAGGCATTTTTGACGTTTTTTTAGTGTTTTTGAGGTCCAAAAACAGCTTGTACATTTCAGTTGGCGCGGCAAAAGTAGTGTCGTTTGAAAGACCAGTGTAAGCACTTTAAAATAATGTATATAATAATGTATAAATAATAATAAAAATTTATTTTTTCCTATGCATTTTTTTTAAAAAAATTTTTCACATTTCGCCTCAAAGGACTCAACTGTTCTGTTAAGACAAAGAATAGAGTATGACATTGGCAAAAAAAATATTTCAATATGTTGTTGGCAGAGGAAGTTATGACCGTTTGAATATCGGTTAAATGTGACATTTTTCATATTTCGGCCTTACGCAACTAAAAGCACGTTGAACTTCCCTCGGATATTTATACATTATTTTAAAGTGCCATAAAGTCAGTGAAGGCCCTCAAAACAGAGGGCCTTCACTGACTTTATGGCAACAACTTACCACAAATTTAACATTCATTTTGTAAAGTTTAAACCTTCTATATTCCATATACAAAAAGAAAGTTTTAGTTAAACAGTTCCTGGTAAGAGTTTTGGCTCACAGCAATTTCCATGTCTTGAAAATCCGCTTCATTTTTGATGCCGCACCTTCAACTTTAGGGATCCATAAAAACTAAACAACTCAAATTTAGAGCAAAACATTCTGGATTTGGTCTTTCAATAAGATAATAAACATTTGGTAATTTTTGGGAGAAAATCTGAGAGGTCATGGATCACCTCATAATGCTAGGCGTGACAGTTTCTAAGATTCTTGCTCTTAAAATGGGATAAGAGTACTTGCATATGGATAGTTACCAGGGGTGCGCACCAAGGACGACAGACTGTGGCATTAAAATTTTTAAAAGAAGGTTGATTTTAGTTTTTTTCCTTTGTGTATGTGTGTTCTTGGCGGGAGGGGGGGTATCTTATTTTTTGGGGGGTGCAGCATAGCACTTGGAAACACTCCTGTATATATGTGCATTTTCAATATATATATTAAATAATAAACTTGTTTAGTAAGAAAAGCGTTAAAAATATCGTTTAGCAAGAAGCTCAGTTCATTTTTCTTAAGCTATTTCTAAATGAGCTAAAATTTTAGCTTATATTTTTCCCCCTAAATTGAGCCAGATTAAAGGGTAAGACCCCAATATTTTTAACTTTCAAAAATTAAGGACTATCTTATGTGATTAGTCTTATATACGAAAACTGAACATGTTTTAATGTGTTAAATGCTTCAAAGTTTGACACATTTGATCAAAAGAAATATTTTCTGTTCTATAATTTTATCTGAGATTGATCTTTTGGCTATGTATATTTTAGGAGTTAGCCACAACATTCCTTTGTTACGAGACATTTTGACAGAGCTCAATTTTGTTGAAGGAAATATTACCACAAAATATTTGTATGATGTATATCCAGAAGGATTTCAAGGTAGTTTACTTCTTATTTATTTATTTAAGCTCTTCCCATGTATTTGGACCGTATTGCTTTCAATATGTGTTATTTTAACTTCTGCATGGTTAAGGATACCAAGTAGGGGTGCGACATCGAAGGTAAAACATCGATGTTTCAAGACATCGAAATACAGACATCGATGGTATTGATACATCGACCAAAAAACATCGATGGTTCAAAACATCGATCTTTTTTTATATAAATTGCTTAAACATTTAAATGTACAGTAATACAGTAACTCCCCAATACATTTCGCATTTTTTTATCACTCAATTAGATTTATCTTTTGTCTCCTGAAAAACATCAACCGTATGATATTGATGTCAAATATATAACACTTTTTTAGTGAGATAGATACTGCAACTTTTGATTAACTGTTATTTTTATTTATCGCATATTTTTATTAAACTTTTTTTGCTGAAATTTAAAACACCGTTATCGAAAAAAAATTCAAAAGCAAAACAAAAACAACGATTTTTAAAAATTGTTGACCGTAAATCATCGTTAATAATTTTTTAAAAAACTTTATTTCAATACGATAGATATTGCATCTGTTAAAGATGAATCTTTTTTATTGCATATTTTTCTTGCTTTTTGCTGAAGTGTAAAACAGACATCGAAAGAAAAAAAAACAGCGATCATTAAAAAACATCGACCTTAAAACATCAATGGTAACTATCAAAAACGTCTTCTAACGAGATTGATAGTGTAAGGGCTGATTAGCGTTGTAACTTTTGGCGCATATCTTTGTGATTTATTTTTTTTTGCTGAAATATAAAACATTGACATAAAGAATAATAATAAAATAAATAAAATTTTAAAAATTATTTAAAAAAACAGCGAAAGCAAATTAAAAATGTTTTAGAAACATTAAGAGCAAAACATCGATAATAATAATCATGGAAAATGCTTTCCAATAAGATCAATATTGAAACTTCTGATTAAGGATGAAAATTTCTTAATATGTCTACTTATCGCATATTTTTATCAAACTTTATTTGCTGGATTATAAAACATCGACATCGAAAAAAACATCGAACCCAAAACATCGATGTTGGAAAAACATCGGCCCTCAAACATCGACATCGATGTCGCAGCCCTAATACCAAGTAATGTAACAAAACTTTTTTTTTATTTTAAAGGAGCACAAAAAAATGTATGCATTTGTATTTATATATGAAAAGCAAAAGATGTTTATAACTTTGTTTCTGTTTGTGTCTGTATATGATGCCCAATCAACTTTATAGCACGTACAATCTTCACATTTTAACCAGAATTAGTTTAAGCTCTGGGAATATGCATCTGAAAGCAATTTTAAATCAAGCCATTTTGCTCTTTTTTAATTCTAAATCTGAACAAGATTTTTATGTTTCACGACAAAAAATTGTTAGATTTTTGTTCTGATCATTAATTGTTATTTTTATACTTTTATTTCTTATGTACAATTAAGTATGCAATTCATTGTTGGAGAATGACTCTGTATAGTTCATTGTACTTACAGAGGTATAAGCTGTATGCTAGCTTTGATGCTAAAACATTTGTAAAAGCATATTCTTTTTTTTCCTCTGAAACAATGCATAGTTTGAGATCAGTTTGAAAGTTTGCAAGTGTTTTAGTCGCATTTATTATGTAAAGAAAAATTTCTTTGCACGAAGCTGCTGCAAGGTTTTAAGGTTAAATAATCTAAAAATGCAAGAATTAATGTGGTGCAAACCAAAAATTTTGTGCTGATTTTGCAAGATTTTTGTTTGGCACAGAGAGGAATATTTTCTCCTCAATATTCTGATAGCTTATTTTGTATTTTTCTGGAATTTCTGAAAAATATTACAGTGACTCTTAAAATACTTCTCCGAGCAATGAAACAGATCATTGTTGCCAATTCTACTTGTTCAATACTTTTCTTAATTGTGATACTAAAATAAAGAACATTTATTTGTACGCTGCATCATGTTCACATAAGTCATGCATTTTTTCTCCCTTGTTACACACATTTGTTTTGATCTCAATTACTTATGGAATGCTGATAAATATTATTAATTTGTTTGAGTCTTAAATTAAAATATTGCCCCTATTTCTATTGGTTTCTTTTGCATTTCATTGGCATTATTTTAATTTCTATTACTTAGCAATAATGTGCACATCATCATGTTAAGCTAAATTATGTTTTTTGTGAAACTTTAGGTAAACTATTAACTGAGGTAGAAACTGAACATTTGGCATCTCTTTGTGGTTGTATCTTTGTACGACATGAAACAAGATCAAGGCATTTCCTGAATCAACCACAGTAAGTGATTATTACTACATGTAGTAATTTTGTGGATCTGAAAGCAATCAATTCTTTTGATTCATGTTTCTTATATTTTTATAGGCCACCTCTTGAAAGTACATTACCCACTGATTGGAATCTTATTACTGAAATAAAAGGGCAAAAAGTCGAATTATGTGTAACTGAAAAGAACCAAAAATTTCAAGTGAATATTTTTTTTTTAATTGATGTTATTATTTCTATTGAAGCCCTTAAAATTTCATATTGAATCATTTTCTCAGCTTGTAATTTGTTTAATAAGAAAAAGAACTAAACCAAATGTTTGAAACGATAGATATTGCTTTTGTTTAGTATTTAATTATCTGCCTTTGTAAACTGAAATTTGGCAGCTTTTTAGTTTTATTTTATTATTTACTTTTTCATGTTACATCAATGTCTAAATTACAATGAAGGTGCATAAAATTTGAAGAGTAGTATGCACCATTTCTAGAAATGATATCCATACAACCACTTTGTACAGCTTTTCACTTTATGTTTTGATGGTCCTTTTTAATTTAATGGATTTTGAATTTTATTTTAATTGTCTTTTAAAAAATCCTTTTTATGTGTTTTAATATTTTGTGATTAAAATGTAACAATTATGTATCTGAGATCAACTTTAAGCTTATGTAATAGATTTTCTAACTTTTGTAAAATACTGACTTTTTTTTTTTAATCTAAAGAACATTTTTTTCTCCTTTATTTTAGGTATCAGTTAATGGAAGGAATGTATTTGTCACTGGTGACTTGTTGCTCTCTGCACCCGTTTTACAAATGAACATTGAGAATGAAGATTATACTTGTCAACTAATTAAGCATGATGGCGCAGGAAATATGAGAATTCGATTTTGTGGAACAACTGTAATTCTTTCTTTTTACTCCTTTAAGAATATTTTCATATGGATTTTAATTTCTAGCAAATCGTATTTCATATGCATTCTTAACAGAGGGTAACTCAAAAAAGGAGAAATATATGTGGTGGGATTCTATAAAGCTACCGATTTGGGATCAGATATGCTCTTTGTAGCTTTTAAATGCGAAAGAAAGCTGTAAAGTTCTGACTGGCTACCACTAGATGCATCTGCCATTTTCCCGAGATGGGGCAGATCTCGAAACTGCAGCCCATGCCCATTTCAAGTTTTTATATTGAGTTTTAATGGGGGAAAAACACACCAGATAGAGCGAAATTCTCGCCCTAGCTTGCTGCTCCTGCATTCGGCATTGAGTCTCTGCATGTTATTATACGTGTCCCTCTTGTTTGTTTTTCAGTTAGTTAAAATGGTGATCAAGGGAGAGGTGGTTTAGTTTTTCACTCCCGCCCCGGGTCATGAACTCATGTGATTTTTTTTCCTGTCGGAATACCTAAAGCTACTATGCTTGTACCTCCTTACATGCTTATCTTGACAAAAGGAAAAATTTGTATTTGTGACTGCTTCTATGTTACAATGTGCGATATGATAATAACTGTACCTCAGAACCAGAACGATGTAAGTCCAAAAATGGTGATTTTCATTTTATTGCTTCATTGTATGTAGACTCTTGTTCCGCATCGACCCACGTAAATGTTATTCTGTAAAATAAATTCCTTTACAATTATTTAGCAGCATTAAAAGAGAACGAGTCCCATCTTTTGCATCGTTTTCGCCCTCTATTGAAAAGTGACGAAAATGGACTTAGGTTAGTCTGGTTCTGAGGTACAGATAATATGATTTATTAATATCAATAACTGTCGTAATTTATTTCATTTTTTATTTTTACAGTTTAATGTTAGAGTTCTTACTGAAATTGCAGCAGAATATGAGCGCATTATGCCAGAAAAACAAGAGGTATAACTTTATTTTTAAAAGTACTATTAATTGTATGAAAGAATGTAATACATAATTGAATGTACTAGTTTGTTCATTTATGGGCAGAGTAAACCTTGCCCCCCATGAGCTGTTGTGCCACTGAGTTTAGTATAAGTTATTTACAAGTTATTTCCATGTTTTGCATTAAATAATCTTACTTTGGATTGTCTGAGCATATGTATGTAGATACAGTGAATGTATTTAAGTTATGTGCAGATACTTCAAGTTTGGAAATTTAAAAAAAAATGATTACTTATACTCATGCTGAAAACAAAATATTGTTGGAACATCTTTTGAATTTATTTAACTATTTAATCATTATTCATTTGTGGTTATCTGCCTTACTTTTTTTTCTTTAAAAGCAACTCAATCTGTCTTCCAGGAAACTGAATTGATATCTTTTTACACATAACTATACTTGTATATGCCTATAAATATATACATAGAGAGAGAGAGATTTAACTATTATATAAATGATGTTCTGTTCTATAGACACCTAACAAAGGCAAACAACAAATATGTGCTAAAAAGTTTTCGGTTTTTAAACTATATTTCATTGTGTCAAATTAATTGTTGCATTTAACAGCTTTAAAACATGTACTCCTTCCTCTCCCCCCTTTTTTAAAACTTAAAATTTTGTATTGTGTTGTTTTTATTTTAAAATGTTTCATTGCTGGATGTAATGAAGATGCTTTTATTGATAAGAAGAGAAAAAATTCTAAACACACTTCTTCAAATTTCATTCTAATTAAATTTATTTTACAATAAAGTTTTGTGTCTAAAGTACTACATGTGTATTGTTATTTTACTATACTTCATTATTCTGTTATGAGTAGTGTGTTTTACTATGTGTGCTCATAAGAATTATTTATCTTACAGAAAGATATTTCAAAAGTTGTATTGGCTCCCATGCCTGGTTTATTGAAATCCATTTCGTGCAAAGTTGGAGATATGGTAAGTTTTTTTTTTTTTTTTTTTGCTGTAAATAAACTACTTTGTAGATTCATTCTAGCAAAAGGAATGTTGATTTTATATCTCCTATTTAAAGTTTGCTTCGTGTTGACTAAATTTGTATTTGGAAAGATCCATACACAATACACATTTAATTAGTTTCTGCCATTTTTGTTAAAAATTTTGCATTTATTGTTAAAGAAAGTTATGTTTTATTCAAAACGTAATACATCACAACCAGTATTTGTTTCCCATCCTTCTGGCAGCATACGGATACCATGTCAGAAGAACTCTTCAAAATTAAAAGTTTCCATGGATCCGCCAAGCTTTTGAATCTTCATAGGATGTAAAGTACTGCTCAGACAGAGAGACTGTGTAACGTCAATTGAGACAAATTGTAATTAGAAAGGGCAATGTCTGGTGAATATAGCAGGTAGGGTAGACTCCCCAAGTAAGGTAGAGTGTTTCCAGCGCTTTTTTTATCACTGTATGTGCAAAAAATCCTTTTATTTTTTTTTCTGCAGATTTCTTCAAATTAAGGAAGTAAATCTAAAGTTTCTTGATGTTAATTCAGCCTAAAACTTAACATTGTTGCACAAAACAAATATTTAATGCTGATACAAAATTTGAAATACTTCAAAGTTATAGTGTTGCCAGTTGTCAAAAGAAAGAATAATAATAATAGTAAATCTATTTTCCGTTCTTCGTTTTTATATTTAAGCCATTTCGCATAACTGCAAAATACTTCGTTTTTACAAAAGTTCATCAAAATTTCTGTGCATTCCGAATATTCGAACTTTTTTGGAAAATTAAAGTTATTTAAAATTTTTTTTCTCTTTTTAATTTATGGGCGTCAAATTTGATTGGAAGAATTGCCTCATTAAAAAATT
The DNA here is from genome assembly GCA_038373865.1 of Uloborus plumipes. Classification (NCBI taxonomy): domain Eukaryota; kingdom Metazoa; phylum Arthropoda; class Arachnida; order Araneae; family Uloboridae; genus Uloborus; species Uloborus plumipes. The sequence goes on along the minus strand of JAXGGA010023132.1, from coordinate 2,112 downwards.
TCCACAATTAATGACCCCTTTGGAAAAAATGTTCCTGGAAACTTGTCTTATTTTGCTGAAAATTTCAATCCTTTTGCACTTGTAAATATTTGAACTATTTTGACAGAATCTTTTTTTACATATGCTACTTGTGAGCTTAAAACTGCCAATTTTATTTTTATTTTAAGTTTTTTTTAGTTAATTTCAGTTAATGATTTTTTTTTTGGGGGGGGGGTAAACACTGAGTTTAAGCGAATTATCTCTAAATCGTTCAAATATTTCTTTGGAGCATTTTGTATATCTCCATTTGAAACCTTATTACTTTTTCTTTTCCTTTGTTAGTTCTTTCTTTCTTTCTTTTTTGGCATATGCCCCTCCTGTTCAAACATACTTAAGTTGAAGTAAATTAATGGTTCTACTATTTTATCTTTTTTATTGAGTGGCAAAGTTATATAGCAGTATATATTAAAGTGTGATATATCTATATTTTCCTACTGCTTCTGTTTAAGTCCCTATTGTTACTCCTATTTGTTTCTTTCAGTATCCTTGTGTGTTAAATCTTGAGGTTGGCAGCTATGAGCTCATGAATACAGTAAAATATAATGTAAGGAAATTAATTTGGCAAAATTAGTGTAATCAGGGGTCTGGCCAGAGAAAATTCGGGTCCGTTAACGGACTCTTCACAAAAATACGATGAAGCAAAACGGACCCTTCACAAAAATACGATCGAGCAAAACGGACCCTTCACAAAAATACGATCAAGCAAAACGGACCCTTCACAAAATGCTGATCAAACAAAATGGACATTTCACACATTATTCATTCAAACAGCAAATCTAAAATCAAAATAACGCATAGCATATTTCTTTGTGCCCATAACTTTTGGGCCTTTTCTGAAGTTAAAAAAGGGAATCGTTTATCTGCCAACTTTGCCGGGGGGGGGAGGGAGTCGAAAAAAAAAAGTCGGCACTTCCTGCCTGTGATACTCCAGCAAGCAATAAATCTTTAATGTAAAATGTAGCACTTTTTGTTGGTTTCTTTTAACGAAATTAACAACTTAAAAAAGGTAGTTGTTTTGCTTTAATAGTTCTGCTTGTTTATTTCATCATATGCAAATCAAAATGGCTTGCTGCGATGTTGCTGTAATAGATTTCTCTGGAAATGCAGAGTAAGGATTTTTCTCCCTGCTCTCCACTTAAACGAGAAGGAAATAATAATAATAGCAATCATCCTGGAAATGAACTTAGAACTGCAAACAGATAGCTGGGGTTGGGGAAAAAAATGGGATTGCTTCTGGTAGAATGATCAGCTATTTAAAATTATAGCTAGCTGACATCTTTGGTGCGACATTTTGAACTAATTTTGGCAGAAAATTATCTGGATTTTTTTTTAAATGCTTACACAAGGGTGGAGTTTTGGTTATATTTCCTTAATATTATTATTTGGTTATATATTATTGGCGGTATTACATTACAGGAACTAATGTATTTTGTCGTCTGTTGATATTGGAAGTTCAGTATTGTCTGTTTTGCTATGTTTCTCTACTCCCTACTACCGTATTTTTTCTCCGAATTTTTGGCGAATATGTCGGTTATTATTAATGACATTCATCATAGAAACCTGATGAAATGTAATTCTAAAATTTTTGACTTTAACAAATTGTTTATTTACCGTTTTTATACTTCTGATGCTTTCATTTTGAAAAATGCGATCTCTGCATCCGATATGAAAATCGAATTTTACCTATTTTTCAAGCTAATTACTCTTTGTTAGGAGGCAAATAAATCAACATTCGCTTTATTTTTTGTTCAGATCATTATTTTAATTTTTTTTAAGCAAAATTAACTTCTTTTATGAGTCTAAATGTTAAACGCTGAATGGATCGTTTCATTTTATTTTTGCATTAATTGTGTTAACAGACATTAATAATCTGTTTATCATAGACCTTTAAAATGGAATTGTAAAAAAATTTTTGCCAGAATAAATTCGTTTATCTTCCGTTTTCATGATTTTGATGCCATCACTTTGAAAACTGCAATCTCTTTGCATCCGTTACAGGAATCGGAATTTTCGCATTTTTGATATTTAATACGCTTTTTAAAGAGGAAAATAATTAAAATTTATTTTTTTTAT
>JAXGGA010023131.1:0-13908 GCA_038373865.1 Uloborus plumipes | reverse complement strand
AAATCTTTAATTTTAATTTTTAGAGTTTAAGTTGAATATTCAACATACTTCATGTTTAAATTTGTGTGTTAATTGATGACAATTCTGTTTTTAAATAGGAGGAATAGCTTGTTTGTGTGATGTTCTACGTTTTTCTTTTCTAGAATAAGAGGGGGGAGGGGGGTTGAATCCCTAAAATACCCAAAAAAAATTTCATGGGATAAATTAGAGTACATATCCATGATCACGTAAAAAAAAAATTGGAATTTTTAAAGATGACCCTCATGTTGAAATTTAAAATTTTGCCAAAGCCTTTTTTTGACAAAAAAAGTTCAAAATTTTCAATTTTGAAATTTTTTAAAAAAAATTCATATAGACTAAGACTATTGTAATATTTTTTATTTACATGCTCAAAGTCTTCACAATTTCTGTAAAAATTTTTTAAAAGATTAAACCATTAGTTACCCAGGTACAATTTTTTTTCATAAACAACATCAGCTCAGTTTATGTGTCTCGAAAATGACAAAAAATGCAAAATCGCAAAATTTCAACAGGCTGTAAAATCAAAACGCATCAAGATAGAAAGAAAAAAAATTAGGGGGTTGCTTATGACTACAAAGGAAGGAAGTATACCAAGTTTCATCAAAATCCGAGATGGTGGGTGTTGGGGTGTGGTTGAACTGACATGGAATCACCCTATATCTAGCCATCTAAAAACATTAAAATTTTCAGTACAATATAAAATTTAAGAATGAAGGATTAACACAATTTTTCCAATTTTGCCAAGAAAGAAAGCTATCAAGTGCCATGTACTTTTAATCTACACTCTTACTTTTTTTTTTTTTCCAAAAATTAAAGAAACATAAACCAAAAAAAAAAAATGCATCAAAGGCCAGTAATGCATTGTAAAAGCAACAACTGCAGTCAAACACAGCATCAAATTTATGTGATGTCAACATCAAATATTACATTTTAAGAAAATGAAGAATTCTTTTTTAAGTTGTGCATCATTTGTAGAAATATGTTAAGTAACCAGTGCATGTTCAAGACAAGTTTTGAAAATGTGAAATATACAACTTAATAAGCAATGTTTTGTGTTTTTATTTGTTGGAACATATATTAATGTAAAAGCAGTTTTCATAAAATCAACAAAACTGAACTGTTTAATGTAATTTATTTGCAACAAAGAAACAATTTAAACAACATGAAGCATTTTAAATTTTGATACTCGAAACACAAAATGAAAATATATATTCGACATACATGATATAAAAACATTGCCTTGTGCTCTTTAAGTACATTTATCACAACAAACATAACAATTAAAAAACATGGCATTTTTTTAAATATACAAATGAGTTTAATTTTATTTAAAGTAATATATTTGTAAAAAATGTATTCTCTTGGAGTTGTATGAAAATGACAAGTCAAAGCATATAACTTGACCTAATGTAGAGTAACATGTATAAAAAACATTTGTACAGCAGTATTTACAGTTGTATGAGTAAAGGGATTATCAGTAAAGTTAAAATAAATTTTAGATTTAAAAAGACCTTTTACCGGAAAAAACACTAGCACACTAATTATCTGCTGAATGCAGCATAATGTTTCCGTGAAGGAAAAATGGTAGTCAGTTTCCAGACAAAGTTTTGGACTTAAAAACAAAACAACACACTATCATTCAAATATAAACAAGAAATTTAATTGTAAATAATAATATTAATGAACAAAGTATTATATTATTAAAAAACAATGTATTTAATTACAATATTATATAATGTGTTAATGTTTATAGTTAAAATAATATCAAAAGTTATATTAAGTAAAAGTCTTATTTTCAATTTATTTAAATTAAGTTTTAAAATACTATGTAAATTAACTTAAAAACTAATAATGTAACATATTTAAAAGTTTTCAACTTTTAGTGGAAAACTGACCAGATATGAAGAGCATGCAAAGTCCAAAAAATATTACATGATTCATGCTTCAGCGATTGATAACAATAAACTTTGTACAATACATTAAAACAACAAGCACAACACAAAAATAGTCACAATTCAGTATTTTCTCTAAACGAAAAGCTCATTGCCATCTACAATTTAAAAATATTTGAGTTCAGCTCATGCAAGATATAGTACATGAAAAATGGCATGAGTTGTGTTTCATGTTAGAAATTCGTTTGTCATACCATTGTTTCAGAGGCTGCTGTCAGCCTCCTTAAAAGAGTTTGAAATAGAAGATTTCATAAACAACTATGCATTTGTATGAAATTGTTTGATTTGCTAACAAAAAACAATTTTGTTCACTTGGGCGTTGACTTTTTTTTTTTGGAATGATTACTATGAGAAAAATATGAAAATAATCTGTACTTGCTTTTTACTTTCCATGACACACAGAAATTTAACCAAAGGAACTGTTTAAATCACTGCATTAAAATTATTTAATTGCAACAGAAACTTGGTAAAATCCGTAACTTTATCTACAATCTCATTTCTGTAATTTTCAATAACTGACTTCAAAATGTTAACATTAATTTAATGAACAACAGAATATAGAATTAATAGCATGCTGTAACAATTATTTAAATTGGCATTTTTTAATAATAATTACATAACGAGATTTCAGAGAGAATTTTTTAAAGGCAACTATATAAAAAGCCAGATGGTAGAAATTTCGGCAGCAAAACTTTTATTTACACATAAATATTAGCTGAAAAGAAAACATAAAACAAGTCAATTGATTCATAAACCTTAACACTGCAAAATAAAGATAATAAGTTATATTTGTTGCTATTAAATTTTAATATTTCAAAAGCTGCAATAACCAGTTTCATTTACTGTGTCTGATTTTGAACAACATAAGTGAAAGAGCCCTTGTGTTTCAGACCATTTCATGTAGGCAAATGGTGTTTCTTTACATAATTATATTGGTGTAAAATTTCTCAAAATGTCAATGAACTTTAATTTTGGACATTTTTTTACAACTTTGAGGATGATTGCAACACTGAAAAAAAAGAGCTTTCAATCAAAAAAAAAAAAAAAGCACTGCATTTTTTTTTCTTACTTAAAAAATATTTTACGTGTTTTTCTTAAGAGTGTATTTAGGTATTAAATTACATCAAATCATCTGCTTGAATTTGTGTTGAAACAGGCATAGTTCCTGAACCAAAAAAGAATTCAGAATGAATAGAACTGAATTTTTAGCAGTTATACTGCAAACATAGTTTGATAAAAATAAAATGTATATTAAAGAGTTCTAAATCAAGCTTTTTTTTAAAAAAATAGTGTTATTTGGGAATTATGATTTTTTAGAATCGATTTAGAATCAGGAAATGTTATTTAAAATAAAGAGAGAGAGATTTTTGTACAATTAGACGGAAATCTGGGGGGGGGGGGGACATTCCAAAAACAATAAAAGACTTACTGAATGAACAAAAGTAAAATTATACTCTTAATTCTAATTCAAAACAAAAATTAGTCAGTGCTAAATTTTCCACACTTTTTTCTCCCTATGTTGGCGGCTGATATCACATTTTAATAACTCAGTGATACCTATTAAAAATTTACTTTTTAAAAGGTTTGTATTTTTCAGAATTCTTAACATTAAAGCAGTCCTTTGAAGTAAAACAATAGAACTAAAAAATCATAACATTCTGAACAAAGTAAAAATCAGTTTGTATCCCATACATAATTTTAAAATAAGACAAAATAGTTTTTTTTTTTTTTTGGCAAATGAATTTAAAAACATGGCTTTAAATTACAATATTATCAAATGCAAATTTATCGTTACATTGAACTAAGATCTCATGCAGATTCAAACTCCCCCCCTCCAGCCTTTATATTATTTGCTTAAGCTTATAATAATGAAATTATGATATTAAAAAGGCAAATAAATCAATATTTCACTACTAAATGAACTATAATTATCTATTTGAAGAAAAATATAGCAAGTAATCATGAGAAAAATGGATATGTAAAGTTGTAATACATGTATATACATTTTTCAAAAATATGCAAATTTGAAATGGCAGTGTTATGTATTAAGTTTTTACAGCATACAAAATCAAGCAAAATATGTGGCACATAAAACAGCTGTAGACTCAAAATAATAATAATGTAAAATAATACTGCAATCTAGAAAAGAAATATAACATACGGTACCAAATATTTCTTAACATTGATTAATCATTTCACTTGTAATAAAATTTAACAATATAGCAATTTGAATATCCAACCACAAAGAGAAAACAGTTCATCAAAGGTTTGTTTTTGCTTTAATTGATGACATTACAAATCTCCACGAACAATAAATTTGACAAGTCACTAAACTTGAAAAGCTATCAACCTAGAAGGAAAGAAAATCTCCACTTTTAGCCTATGCGTTAAGTAGCTATTAGACCAAAATGATTAATAAAAATGCATAAGGAATTGGTCTTTTGTTTTATAGCCATTTTGAATCGACTCATTTTGTGAAACATTTTCGATTTATAAAAAACAAAAAAAAAAAAATATTGATAGCCCATCTTGTGTATAAATAAATAGTGTAGACTTCGTCACATCTGTTCAACTAGAACCAGAGCCAGTCCTCAATTTTAAAAGTCAGGTGAACTAAAGAATGGGAAAAAATGCTTACAAAAATTTATCTGAATACTGAATGATATGAATTATAATTGCAACAATCAAAAATAACTAATCTGCAAAAAGAAAACTTGTGCTATGAAAAAAAAAAAAAGAGGAGTGAATAGTAAAAGGTGTAAAAAGGATAAAGAACTTAGTACACTCATTTGTCAAAATTTTTTTGTAGACCAAGTGCATTGGAATTTTCTTGCAATTCAGTTTCTGTTAAAAATGACCTGAAGCCTACCTGAAGAAATTTTCAATTCACTTGCAGCTTGTATGTCCACTTTATCAACTAATAAGATAAGCCATGATCAACAATAATAAATAAATAATATATCTATACTGGTAATTAATAAATAACATGGCTGAGACTACTAATTGAAAATTGGCATTTCAAGTCTTTTAGATACTGAACGCAGAGTAGGTAATCGTGTGAACTTTTCGTAACAATTATAGTATCGGTGAGATTGAAAAAATATATTACAATGCTTTTGAATATGAAAATTCATCTGTTTTTAATATCCCAGGAAAGTTTCTAATTTCCACTGTAAAGCATCATACGTTGATTACTAGCAAAACAAACCTTATCTGTTTTTCTCTTTAAACTAAAAATTGTAAGCATTGAAGTGACATAACAACAATAAATACTTTTAGCCATATAAAACATTTGAGTAGAACCAATATGTAGATATCAACACAAAAATAATGCTCACGGTTGTTCTGTCAATAAAGTCTATAATACAATACACGAGCAACTGATAAAAGAATTCTACAGGAAGATCAACAACTGAAGCTGTGTACAAATTGACCATACAAAAATAAAAATCACATAAAACCAGTGAAACTAAATTAATGAAAAATTGGCAGATAAAGTTGAATTGCACTAGGCAATTTTAATTTATCGACTAGAAAATAATCACATTTTACGTTTCTATACCATTTCACAAATAAATGCGTTAAAAGAAAGTACATCTTTCGCAAATGATACAAAAATACTGGTAAACAGCAAACTGGAATGTATAAAACAGTAAGACTTTGTGCCAGCATAGTGTTTCAAAAGTTTAACAATTCAGGTTATATACAACAACTTCATAGGCATGTTTTCACATTATAAACTAAAAATTAAAATATTACAACATTTTTTATGGCAACAGAAAATTGGCAAACTCACATTATAACTTTTAAATAAAATATTTGGGCAATTCAAATTAATATTTATTTCTTTATTAGTAGGTTTATTTTCTTTCCTTCTAAAATATTCGAGGTTAGAAAGGCACACAACACCCCCTTCCCCAAGAAGATACTTAACTTCAAATCCTGGTTACAATACATTCCATCTTATATCAAATTCTGAAAACACAAGAATAATTTAAATTTTACGCAAAAAGCAATTAGCGAATTTTATGATCATATGAATTACATTGAATGGTACTTAGAAGCCAATAATGAAAGCCGAGGAAAGTTTTCTTACACCAAACTAGAAAATCAATAATATTGTGCCCTAAATTCTCATCTTAACCAATTTATTTATATTTTTGAAAGAAAAAGTTCATTTATGAAGAACAATTTGGGTGCACTGATTTCATAAATCTTCTTCTTCTATTTAAGAAAACTAGTCCTGACATGTGGATACATGTGGTAGTGTAATTTTTTTTATTCATTTTTTAAACATTTCCAATATATATTCATTGTAAATCTTTCAAACATAAGTTCAACATTTTGTAAACTTTTTTTTCTGTTAACTTACTTTAAAAGATATTCTTATTTAAACTATTAGTAATAAAACAGCATTGTTTTAGAAATTGTTGAGGAACTTAAAACGTTTAAATTTTAACTTATAGCATTTCAATTATGATTGAGGCATAAATTGAATGAAGAAAATATTTTGAACTGCTAATAAAAATTACGTTCACGCCAAATTAAGTTTGAAAAATATTTCACCAAAAACTTTTAACTAGTGCAAATAATTATTTGCAAAACAAAAGAAAAATTAAAATCGAAAAAAAAAATGTTTATTTTTTGTGCATCAGACACTTTTGCAATACCTAACACAAATAATTAATGTTTCATGTTCAAACAATGCAAACCATGCTCCTCATTTCACTAATAATATCAGTGATCCCAAAGCTGCTCCAATTGCGCCGATGTGCGCCGCCAAATACCACCTGCTCCAAAGTGCTCCAAAATGTATTTTTTTGCTTATTTTGCGCCCGAGGTGCGCCAAAAAGCTTTCGTTGCAAACATTGCCTTTTTGATACGGATTAATTACTAAAATATTTGGTTTAAATGTCGATATTTTTATTTCTATTTTAGCCTCGATGTTTTAAATTCTTGAAATCGTCGGAAAATAGCGTCAGGATGTGTGCATGCAATCTTTTTGCATCCTTTACAGGAATTGAAACTTTAGCTTGCAGATAATTTCTCAGTGGTCTGCAAAGCTTTAACTCATATTTTTTTGTATTATTTTTCATCCAAACTGAAAGTTTTATTTTTTTTAAACTTAGGTCTGTGGAAATCTCGGTAAAGTTTGAAAACTAGCCATTTGTTTCAATTTCTTCAGCTGAAAGATAATTTTGATGGAGTTGTCATTCTTAACATCTATTTAATGAAACTCTTGTGTAGTTTTAGTTTTATTTATTTATTTATTTTTGAGTGACATATTTATAAAAAATGGTATGAACTTAGAAAAAGGATGGTTAACACAAAACTTTTAGCTTTTTTTTTAATTAACTGCATATTTTAACTCTAAATAAGTTCTTTTTTTGACCTCAATATTTATGATGTTAAAAAATTTGTAAAGCTAGAAAAAAGTTTGTGCTTAGAATTGAATTTCAAGAGAATGAGTTTTGAATACTTTGTATAATTACGTGTATATTCAAGTAAAAATTTGAAGTAATTTCCAGTGAAATTCTTCCCAGCATTAGTTAAAAATTGCTAATACTTTGCACAGTTATTGATTTATATTGTACTCGCTTTGAATTCGATCTTTAATTGATATTTATGGAACTGTTCCAAAAGTACGTTTGACTGCTCCAAAATGGCAATTTTTCTGCTCCAAAACGTGCTCCCAAACACTCTGAAGCCATTGGGATCACTGTAATATTGATTGAACACTGAAATTGAACCCATTTAAAGTTTTTTTTAGAGTTTCCATACATCAGATTGCTTAGTTTAATTTTTGCTACACTGTTAATACTGCACAGTGTACAAAACCATGAAATAAATCCAGTTTTTGCTATTCTTTTTGCTGAAAATACTTTAAGCAAACAAAATCAAGCTTAATTTCTCAAACTTAGACGCTTCATTCATGTCAAAATATGTGATGCATGATACACTCACATCGTCATGAAATAAAATAAAATACAACTTCATACAACAACAACAAACATCATAAAGTATTTAAAATTTAACACGCAATATTTAAAAAAAATTATTTAAATATACGATTTAGTACTCAGTTACAAAATTTTATCCCAATTGAAGTCATCTTCTATATCATCATTGTCATCTCCACCACAAGAAGCAGGAGTGTTCACCGCAGAAGAGTTAAGAGAAACATGAGAAGGCAATGGTACTGGACTTGTCTAAAGAAGGAAAAAAAAAGTTGATACATTTTTAATTATTAATTAAAATAAAAACTAAACTTGATCTCAAAGTGCAAACATTGAAACTAGTATCAGTTCATTAAATCTTTACCCCCCCCCCCCCACATCACATAAAATACTGCTGTCTGAAGCTCTCATAAAGATATGTAGGGTACAACACGTTGCTTCTACAAGAGCAAAGTCAAGCCTGTTTTTAGTGAAGTCAAAGAGACTAAGTAAAAATTTCATTACAGCTGTAAGTTTGTTATAAAAAGTTTAATATCAGACAGTAAAACATAAAGGGGGATTGGAGTTACTTAGCTACTATGTTATAGCCATAAATTTGCTATATACGACTTGGTTATCAATGGACTAACTATATTTCGGCAACCAGATCTTCATGGATGTGTATTATACTTCCAAATTAAAAAAAAAGCAACTAAGGTACAAATTATGTAGGATTTCTAAAATATAAGAGTTTAACTTAGTACAAAATATGAAAAATATATTTAAATTACCAAAATTTAATTCTTATATTTGGATGGTGTTATGCAAAAAGGAGATATCCCACAAAACATAAAAAAATGAGTTATGTAACTGTGATGGTAAAATATGTTGCTTTCTACATTAAGCAAAAATATTTAAGCCCTATCAGCATTTCATGGTAACATATCATTGGTATATTGATATAGAGCTCCATGCTTTTTGCCAGAGTTTGTTGACTTTAAAGCCCACTATCTCAAAATCAGGTTTTTGTGGGTTAACTCCTTTTTGCATAACACCATCCATTTATGTTAAGCAAACTTTAGTAAATTTTAAAATTTGCTTTCAAGAAGATCAAAATGTGTCAAAAATTTAAACTGCAAAGTTTCAGATTGGTAATTTAAATATTTGGCATCCATATACAAATATAAATGCATACAAAACATAATATTTTTAAATACATAAATTTGAAATATCCATAGGCAGAGCTGAAGTGCTAAATCAAATGTAATTGAACTACAAAATAAAAACGTAATCAACAATAAACTACTCAAAAAAAAAAAAAAAAGCACAAGCTCGAATGTTGCTAAATTTATCCATGATAAAAAAAAAAAAATCTGGAATGATACATGAACATTTGGACCAAATAAACAAAAAAAAAAAAAAAAAAAACATGAACCAAAAGAATATTATTACAAATAAATATTATTTTAACTAGAACAGGCAAATACATTATGCAGTATTTTTAAAAGTGATTACAGAGTTTGACTAAACATTATTGTAACTGAGAGACTTATTAAAACATTTTTTGTAGTTGAAAGTACGTGTCAACAAATGACAACAGGGAAAAATAAAGTTTGGATAACAATATCACACTATTATTATGCATCTGTAATTTACGCAAAGAGAGCACAGGGCAAAATATTTACCTCAGAATGTGAATGATAAGATAAATTGCTACTTTCAGCTGAAAATGCATGTGGTGACTTGTTAGAGCTCCTTACAGAAGAGAGCATGCAAGAATCTATCAAAGAGGTAGAAGAAATTAAACGCAATATATAAAGCAGTGAGAATGCACTAATTAAAAAATGAACTCATAGAGAACGTCAACAATTTAAAAAAGTTTTACTTCTTACTGCTACTATCAGACAAGATTCTTAAATTGAATGTATCATTTTGAACCGCCATTAATGCAATCTTGAACTAAGATCATTCTTTGGTTTTTCGAAATACTACAATCTGGCAAGTTTAATTTCCAAAGAAGTTCCTTTGTTTATTTTGTTTCGGATCATTCAACACAGGCACCAATATATTAGTACACTGGGTGACTCATGGGTCATTTAAAAATAGGTCATAAAACAAATTTCAAAAATAAAATATGAAAATAAAACATAAACGACAAGTACTTTTTAAAACATTTATCAAAAAATTTGTTTATTTATCTCTGTGGCAAACAAACCAATAACATTTTCATTGAATTTAAGTATGTTATTTATCATGCATATTTAATTGAGAATACAGTCCCACTCTAAGTCTGTCTTTGCTTAGCTCATAATGCTTCTTTAAAATAGTGTTTTAACTACTTTTGCCCACGAAATTAAATCTATGTGAAAAAGAAAACAATATATGTCTCTTAAAACTCTTAATAGCTAAACAAAATTCATTTATCGTGAATGAAGATAATTTTGTACACACATATTAGTTGCGATTGGGGCAAAATTTAGCGAAGAGCCAAATAAAATAAGAAATCGATAACAAACCAAATATGGCTCTCTTTCTTTCAAAGGTGTACACTGCAAATAAGTAAATTGAAAAATATCCAGTGGTGTCTTTGGCCTCCAAAATTTTGTTAGCTTTTAATATCATAGGTTAGTTTTCAAGTCATGTCTATCAATTCCTCAAGCAATCAAAGAAGAACCAAGTTCTTTTTTAGTAACTTACAACACTTCAGCTTTAGTGCATTTGAAAGAAAAAAGAAGGGAGGTACACTCCTCTAGGAAAACTTAAAAACTCTATTTGGAAGTATATTTAAACATTTTTTACTTTGATGTTTGCTAAGTTTATTTGTTTTTCTTAACAGATCATGTGCTCGTACAGAGGAGAAGTGATAGCTAAAAAATGACCTTTTCCCTTTCTTTTCGTTGCTAAGCTGTCTGTGCCTCTCATAAACTGCGATAATAATATTATCGATACACAACATTGCAATAAATATACACAACATTGCAAATTACTTGAGTAACTCACCTCTAGAATAAGTATCTGAACAAGGACTGTTGAAACAAGATTGTGGCATACCAGAAGTAGAAGAAGGAGGAACTGATTGCATAACACCAGAATGTGAGAATAAAGCGTTTAAAGACGAGTTCAAGTCGGCCAGCTGCTCCTCTGAAAGAAGGGCCATCGCGGGGTCCCGCGCCTTTATGCTGTCCATCATCACTGGGGAAAATATTTTGTTCATTTACAGGCATATAAAAATGATGATAAACACATTGCATTGAAAATTATGAACAAAATTTGTGCAATAATTATCAAAATATGATATCTACAGTTATCCAAAGATATTGATGGATAGAGCTTAGCATTTTCTGGAACATTAGCCTATACAGGTTTGTAATTATCAAAATACAGTTCAAATTTAAAAAAAAATCAAAAATCATTGGAAAAATTAAAATTCTGTGCACCCATTTCTTTTCTTTTATGAATTTTAATTGAACAAAATATTTTAATCATAAATTGAAACATGGGACTGATTTGTCACGCTAAAAAGATGTATTAAATCACATTATTACCTTAAAAGTTATGACTTAGCTTTCTTAAACTTTCGTAAATAACCAATAAAATTCAGTAGTAATTAAAATACAGCTTAAATGCAAAATAGCTTTTAAAGATCACAGAAGAAAGTGAAACAGGAGTGATTGATAAGATTAAATTTCCACACAATTCTTTTATTTTTTTTTCCTAGTTATATTCTTTTCTAAAAAAAATAAGCGTAGTAAAAATTGCTTTGTCCCGGTAAAGTTAAAAGACTCCCCCCCCCCCCCCCACTTTTTTTAAAAATTATATTCTTATCTCATAATATCTCTCAATATATCATTTCTCTGGTAAAAAAAAAAAACTGTTTCCAAATATGTAAGCCTTTTTAATTTTTCTTGCTTTTTGTAAAGCAGCCAATCTGAAATACAAAACAGACTACTGAAATTTACCTTGAAAGTGAGACATGTCAATGTCTTGTAAGCAGCCATTTCCCGACATCTTGGCACTTTCTCTCAACCAGTCCAAGCTTTGCATAAAATCAACTGCTGATATTTTGTCATGTGCTGCAAGTTTCAAGAATAAAAACCATAAATTGTCAGGTATTCATGAAATAAACGGCAACAAGAATTGTAATAAGATAAAACAAATCAGGAATAGAAGACTTTTTTTGCTATTTCCTGGTAACAAAATTAAAATCAGAAATGAAAATCAATACCTTGATACTGAGATCCATCAACATTGTGCATACTGCCATTGCCAGAGTTTTTCGCATTTTCTCTCAGCCAATCCAGATTCTGCATGAAGCTAGCAGCAGTCAACCTATCGGAAACTAACAAGAAACAAGATATTATTTAAAAATCTAAAATTTGAACAAAAAAAAAACTATTGTAAAATTAAACAGATTCTGTTTGCAGCGTGATAAAACAAGACTGAGAGGCGGGTTAAAGTGAAAAAAAAATTGCATTTTCTATTCATTTAGAGTAAAGGATAGGTAACGTAGCACATTTTACGACAGGTTTACCAATTTGCTTTGGTGTGTAAAAATTATAGTTTAAAAATTTAGTACGAGATGACAATAGAAAACCAATTTTATGAATGTATTGTTGGTATGTTCAGTACATTTATGGGGTTAAAATTTTACACATTTGTTATCTGCTAGGCAAGGAAGGGAGGGGGGGGGGGATTAAGATTTTTGCATATAACAATTTTTTTATATTTTGATCTCTATCTCCCCCCCCCCCCCCCAAAAAAAGAAAAAGTTATCAAAGCAGAAAAGATTGCTCTGTAAGGGTTCAATGAATGAAAAATCCAGAGAAATTAGAGTTAATGAATACATTAAAAACTAGTGGATATGCCCGGCGTCACGTTAGTTAAAATGCAACATGCAAAATCCAAGAAGGTATCTTTTTGTAACAACAATGAAATTGGTAAGCCTTAAATTAATAATTCGTTGTTAATCTTAATCTTTGTCGGAAAATACTGACATTTAAATGTGTTAAATTTTATCCATTTGTATGCTTACAGCAGGGGTGGCCAACCTTTTTAGGGAGAGTGCCACTATCTGGAGAGAACAAACTCAGCGTGCCACATTGTATTTTTACAACAAACTGAAATTTTTAAAAAATTAAATATAGATTTTGGGTTGACTGACTATGTAATTCTTACTCAAATGAAACATTTTTTCTCGTAAATCTTAGCGATTGAAATCTAATTGATAATACAGATAAAACAAGTTCGAACTTAAGAGATATCGTTAATAAACACTTTTATAAGTTCTGTCAGTTGGCTTATGCATAAAAAAGAAACAAATAACAGCAAACATTCTATTCTAAAAATTACTCAGTCTGTACTTAATGTGGTTTATGAGTCTGTATCTTTTTTACCAAGTCTTTAGTTTTAGGATTAGTTCTTGAGAATCCTAAGAAGTTTAAGTGTTTTAAGTGCTATCGATTAATATTCAACGGTATTTAGATTTTTCTACATTCATAACAAAAAATATTTGTTTAGAAGCGTATTTTGAACCAAATCTATAGCTCAGCTTCAGACGGCTAAAGCGTGTAAATGTAAAAACAAAATTTGTTGGTACAAATTTCTATATAACGTAGATGAAGTAAGCTCTTACATTTGATTACCAATGCAAAAAGTCAGTAATTCTGATTTGGATTTCAGAAGGGTAACAAGTAGTGTCTTGCAGAGAAATAGACAAATAATTTGAAAAGATCAGCATTTTTTTTAATGATACTGAAAATCATCGAGCCTAACAGTATGTTAGGCTCAAACCTATGTATACTTAAAATAGGTGTAAAATATTCTCCATATATCATTGGAAAATTATTAAATTCGGGTTGATACTTTCAGTATTTAAATTTAATGTTTTATTCCTTTTTCTCCAAATTAGAGAGAAATAAACTGAAGTTTCATCATAAAAGAATGTAGATAGCCTATACTAGTTTAGGAAACTTTTTTTGTACCATCTTAAGTTTAAATTA
>JAXGGA010023130.1:0-13913 GCA_038373865.1 Uloborus plumipes | reverse complement strand
GTTAGTTTTGTTTTTTACTTTGCACTCTTTCATCTCTACTAATAATAAAGCTGAAAGTTTGTCTCTCTGTCTTTCCTTCTGTCTTTCCTTCTGTCTGTCTGTTACGCGCGTAGCGCCAAAACCGTTCGGTCGATTTTTATGCCACTTGGTACAAAATTAGTTTGTAGCATGTAGTTTTGCACCTCGAAGCGATTTTTCGAAAATTCCATTTCGTTCTTTTTCTATTCGAATTCTTAGCGGAAATTCGATAAAATAGGGAAGAAATATTTCACACACATTTTCAAGTCTTATGTTATTCGAAAGCTTGAATTTTTCTGCACAAAATGAAGTTTTTTCGAAGTTTCTACGATCATCAGGAGAGCTGTAACAATTGTTTTTAGAATCCCGGAATTCAAGGCTTACCTTCAGTAAAGCAAGCCAAACGATTCTAAAATGGTTAATGAAATGAATTATTTTATCAACGGAAATCAACTTTTCATGCTGTTACTATGGTTACGTGTTCATACTTATTTTTGTTTCGTTCTTTTTCCAGGGTTGCCAGAAGTAGTATTTTTGATACTACGGTAGTATTTTTTCGGCCCAAATAAGGAGCGTAGTATTTTTCTGGCCACCCTGTTTCCAATATACTAATGACTTAATTAAAAGATTTGGCGGATTTTTTTTCCATTTTTATAGATTTCGCATTTCAGCAATATTGATTTTGGCAACGTTTAGAAACAGTAGTAGGAGCGTCTATCGCCCATTTAGCGAGAAAGGGGTACCCAAAGCACAAAGATTAACCAAATATCGTATAAATTGTGACATTGCAACGTTCTTTTTAAAGTGTTTCATTTCGGAAAATGTATTGTTTTGTTTTTAAAGCTGGGAAAGGAAACTTTCTTCTTCTTTCAAATTTTGGTAAGATTTCTGTTGGTTTCTGTGAGCAACAAAATTGT
This sequence comes from Uloborus plumipes, assembly GCA_038373865.1. Lineage (NCBI taxonomy): Eukaryota > Metazoa > Arthropoda > Arachnida > Araneae > Uloboridae > Uloborus > Uloborus plumipes. The sequence continues at coordinate 12,978 of JAXGGA010023130.1, read as the reverse complement.
TCTTATTTTCTCTTTTGGCTTATTTTTGTGCATCTCCAGTTGGGGTTTCATTTGAATGTCACAAGGGGATGCTTTACCCCTTTTTTGGAGTTAATCAGTGTTAATTTCAATGCAGATGAATTGGCGCGACCACTTGGCGATATATCGCCAAGCCTTTGGTCGCGAAGTATTTGTCGCCAATTTGGCGACATATCGCCAAGTTGGCGATTTTTTTTTTTTTTTTATTTGGACTCAATTTGGCGCTATTAGCGATATTTTGCCAATTTGGCGACAAATTTGCGATTTTTTTAAAAACTTTTTTTGGGGGGGTTCAATTTGGCGCTATTGGTGATATTTTGCGAAAAAATCACTGAATGATGTTAAAATCGGCGATATTTTGGAGATTAATCATTGTAAAACATTTTTTTGCATTGTTTCGTGGCAAACTAGGGATATAAATGTTTGAATTGTTATCTTACTCCCTCCAAGCACTATTTTAGCACTTAAGGCATCTACTAAGAAATGTACACGTAAAAGGAAGTAGTGTAGGGCCCATACCAAATTTTTATATCATACTTTGAAGGAATTGTAGTTGAATTATAACTAAAATAGAGTATTTTTTCTGCTATATTAATTATTTTACAAATGAACTTTTAATTTTATACCACGGGCAAAGCCGTGCGGGTACCGCTAGTACAAAATAAAAAGTAAGGATTTCAGAAAATTAAATTTATTTACTGTTAATAAAATCATTCATCCTAGTGTCTTGGTGATGGTATACGTCAAAAAATAGCTTTTCCGCCGATCAATCGGCAAAATTTGGTCGATTATAAATTAATTGCAAAGTGGCCAATTATGGCCGATCTCTGGTGCATCTCTGATCCAAAGAAAAGGAAGAAAATTCAATGAAATGCTGCGCGGTGCCGAGAGAATATTCAAAACTATCTGTAAAATCTGCAAAAGAAAATGATTTTCAAAATGCAAAGCTATTTGCTTTTTTAAAAACTTTTGCAAATGTCTCCTTTAGGTCAAAGCCACAGTGAGTCAGCTTTAATAATAAAAGCTGCAATGGGATCCCAAACTTTTGGCACTAAATTAAGCTCCTAGTGTTGGAACTGTAGGCAGTAAATGAAAATTTATGGTAAAAATTCGACTAACGCCCACTTATTCCTTGCATTTCATTTTAAAAATCAATTGCTAATTTGCTCAAGCTAAAAAGTATTAGTAATACAATCAGAGTTTAAGGTAGCATTTTTTAAAGTGGTATCACATTACATTTGGGATCCAAAAAACGAAACAAAACTGTTAATGTGTGACAAATTGCAATTGAAATAGTTCTCTTAGTATTTGTGCTTTTATGTGAGATAAAATAACTCTGGTTTATGCTATTTGAATGCTATAAGACAATGTTTGCATTAAATTTAAATAATGTTCTAAATTTGGATTATTTGATAAAATATAGAGAAAAAATGTATTAGGAAATATTTGGTTTTTGTAGAAAACTTAAGCATAAAATATTTTTAATAGTTTTCAAAACACTATCAATAATTGCATTTAAATAAAAAAAAATCCTTTCTTATATTCAAAAAAAAAAAATCTTTTTATTTAAAGTCTCCTCCCCCACTCCTATGACAAGTAAGTAAATAAATAACAAAAGTAAATGAAGGAAATAATTCTAATAGCCATGATTCTTGCCAAAGGACTAATGAAAGATTAGTTAATATTTTGAGATAATCAAGCCAAGTTTGTTACTGCATAAATATTAAAGCGATTTAGAGGGTACTTTATTTTATTGTTATAGTGCGAAAGCTAAATTAAGTATGAGTCCTAATAAAAAAAACCAAAAGCAGTAAATAATTCAATTTTGCAATTCAATTTTTAAATAAGAATTTATTATAATTGATTACCCTGTGTCTGCTGCAGTGCATAGCAATAACTAGGACTTGTTTCATTTATAAAGTTCAGAAAAATCTCGATTAGCAATCTTCCGAAAATAAGTTCGATTTTCGACTTGATCTACTAACGATTCTATCATCAAAATACAGATTTTATAATGTTGAAAAATTGATCATTTTGCATCCATATAATTTCTTGAACTCCATGTCAATGGATCCATGAATGGAAATTGCAACAAATCAGTTTTCGTTTTTGATATTATTACAGACCTTTTCACTGGCTGTACAACTTACATTCAATGTCATACATGTCATTCTTCAGCCAATTGGCGGAAATCGGTCAATTTGATTGGAACAACATAGTCCCCGTCCTTCTATTGATTTGCCTTAAGAAAATTCCCTTCCGCTTTAAAATTTTTATTCCATTTAAAATTTCCATGATCTCTAGATGAAGATAATGGGAGGCGATTGCGATTTACCCAGCTATTTTTTTTTAAAGAAGTATTCTTCACTTCCCTGATTTTGGTTTGAAATTTCAATTCGAAAAAATAAATAAAATAAAACAAGAGTTAGAGAACCCAAAATGATAAAAGTTAAAAATAAAAAATTACAATAAAGTTTTTTACTTAATTCATTTAATAGCACTTTTGTCCGTCGAACCAACCAGTCACATGTCAAATATTTTCAACCAAACTGTTTTGAAAGTAATCATATGTATGCAATCTGTATGTCTGTATTGCGTTTAACATATTTATTTTTTGACAGTGACCTCTGCTCCTCTGTCTTGTTCCCCCATCGAGTATATGTGTCTGACGGGAGAATGTGTGGAAATCGGTAAACTCTGCGACAAAGTGGAGGATTGTCCCGATGGAAGTGACGAAAAAACGTGCACGGATGCCGGTGGGTTATTATTTTCGGTTTTTTGAATTTACCAATTAATAATGTTCTAATATTCGTCAAGATATTCATGGTGATATCTTATTACAAGCAGTGAAAAAAATTTTAATTTTTAGATACCAAGGTCAAACTTTTGATGAATATGTATTGATGTAAGAAATAATTTACCTTTGTGTTGTATAGTAAAAATTTAAACAGTGTTAAAAAACAACAACTTTACAAAAAGCTAGGTTACAGCTCTATGTATTTCTCAATATCATTTGTTCAAAAACTGATATTTTACGATTTGTGTTTCTAAAGGTCTTTTGAAATGAGTTACTTGATAATGAAAAGTAAAAAAGACTGAAGAGAAATGTACACTAATGATTGATAGAGTTTGATTTTTTAAAATTTTTTACTTAAAGCCGAAAGCTTTTAGCATTAAAAGATTTTACATCAAAAGGAAAAATTAATATTTTTGAAAAAGAAAAAATACACACATTCCTCGGGATGGGGTGATTTGGTGAAGCATAATTAACCCATTAACCGCCGAAACTCGAAATCATTATTTGTTTTTGATACAAATCATAAAAGTTACTATTTTGAGCCCATACAATAGTATTATGCTGCAAAAAGAACAAAATTCCACTTACATTTAGAAATATAGGGTGTTGCGTTGACGCAACGTCAGCGGAAAAGGGGTACGGATGCTAAGCAGTTCTATTTGATACAATTCCGCAGTTTCAATGCGTTTTAGACAGCTAAAATTTGTATGAGCTTTGATATGGTTTTGAAATGTGCAGAGAACTTTTGGAAGAAATTAAAAAATGTTTTTTAAAAATCAATCAAAAAATTTTTAATTTAACAAAAACCTGATTATCCAAGGTCATACATGATCAACTTCGTAGCAATCGGGGTGGAGAGCATTATCACAAGCATTGCAACGATAAACAGTTTGACAGTGGCAATGGGGCCGTGGTCAGCCCAATCAATAAGACGTCGGAATCGTAACCGGGGTGTCCCGGGTTTGATCCTAGCCGAGGAGTACTCCACCGTCGTTACTAATGGTGGCTGGGCGAAGTAAAATGGGTCGTGGTCACAAAATCCTTCAAGTTAAACGATGCCTCTAGGGGTACAAAACCGGTTGTTTACTCGACCCTTGGCCTGGTTCAAAAGAACAGAGCTCTCTGAGCTAAATCGGGCTTCTTAGGTGCTTATAAGAACGGAAGCCGTGCTTGTTCCGAGTTAAATCAGGAAGATATGTCTACTCGGGCTCGGGTACCCGAGTGGTTTCAGAAACAACACAATAGAAATACTTGCACCGTACCTTTTTGTATTTGTAAATCTTGCTGTAAAATGCCCCCCAGATACTGGCATTGGAAAGCTGAATTTGCTTGACGGTCCTGTAGCTGAACTTTTCTTCTGTGTATTATTATCAAGGGGGGGGGGGGGGCGGGCTGCAAAAATTAAGTGCAACCTCTCGTCTAAAACCCCAACAGTGACTTTCTATTTCCTTCTTCAGACAGTCTTGAAAGTTTCTGAGCATTTGTTTGTGCAGCATGGATATAATTTGAAAATATTGGCCAGCATTTTTTCTCTCGGACTCTAATTCTATAATTTGAAACTAAATTATTTCACTAATCAACATTACCCATTTTCATGTTATATTGCTCCAGGGACGTCAAGTTCTTCCAAGGGGGGGGGGGGGGGGCAAAGGGTCCAAACACAATGCAATTTCACCGAAAAACATCAAAAACCACGCCCCCTTATATGTAAATACATTGATTTCTCAAAGTCAGGGGGGGGGGGCAATTTACCCCCCCCCCTGCCCCCCTAAATGACGGGCCTGTATTGCTCAATGATGCAAAGCTGAGGAACAGGAACCTTTTTCTTCTGAATTCTGGAGTAGCAAGAAACGTTCTTTACGGACTCAATTTTACCGTAAGTAGAGCCTCGAATCATCATCATTACATCAGAGTTTTTTTTTTTTTAATTTTAATTTTTTTGTTCAAAAACATGTTCGAATGCTTCTTAAACTAAGATATCTTGTTCTGGGCCTTTCAAAAGGCGGAGACGAAAAAAAAGTCAAAACGCGCAGAATAGAAATGCGTATGGCTTTCGAAAAAGCAGTTGAGACAGGCAGTCTGACCAAACATCTGACTACCCCTTTTTCGCTGACGATGCGCTCACGCAACACCTGCTTTTGCGTTCCTTCCCTCCGACACAGAATCAATTCTGAGTGGAATTTTTTTTATAAAAGTGACCTTGACTAAGAGTATTTCACATACAAACCCAAACTTTTTTTCTTTTCTAAGTGTTTTGATAGAAAAATAGATAACAAATTTGAGCAAAAAAAAGCATGTTAGAACCACAATTTTTATTACATATAGAATAAAATGTTTGAGGCAATTTTTTTACTTAACATGTTTCTATGGTTGTTCCTTAACCTAAAACTGAAATCGGTATAAAAATTAGTTAAATAGCGAATTTTTTATGATTTTTTATAATGACCGTTGCGTCAACGCAACACCAGCGGGTAATGGGTTAAATTTTCCTTTAAACCCCCTCACCCTTCTACTTCAAAGTAGCTTGAGTTTTGTTGCATTACAAGATTGGTCTTTTTGACATGGCAATGAGTTTATTGATAAAACATGTTAAATTTCAGCCATTACAATTTTTTCGCGAACCCCCTTCGTACCTCCCATGAACCCTCTATGGTTCGCAAACCACCGGTTGGGAACCGATCAGGGCAGTATTTAAGGAGTTGGTTTTAGGGTTCAAACCCCCTCCGAAATTTTTGTGAAACCGTTCCAAAAAATGTTTTTCATACCCTTTTTTTGTTAAAAAGATTATTACTATTTTAACTTTTTATTTATTTTTCAATTTCATTTGAAAAATGAAATTATCATTATTGAATAATTGTACAATTAAGTGTTCTGTCTGTAGTTTTTATTTCATTGTAGTTATTGCAAACACAAATTATTACAGAGCAATGCACCTTCTCCCTTAGAATTCTGAATAGATACTAACAAAAAACACCAGAATTCTTTGCATTTGAATGTGTCACTCTATATTCATCACCTATTATAATTGACATTAAATTTCATTAGTATTACTTCGAACGCGCTTATATGAGTAAACGCATCTATCCTTTTGAGGGATTAAAAGACATCAAATGTTGAACAGGGGCAAAGTTATGATGTGTACGCATCATATTTTTTTCGTTCATTGAAACATTTTTCATGTTAATGCTCTTTAAGCATCTATTGTAACAAATAGTTATCGCATATAGAATATGAAATAAAATTTTATTTGTTTATACTGTTTTCACGAGAAATGTTTTCGTTAAAACCCTTCCTGAAACGAAGACCTGGTTACGGGCCTGGAACCGATGGTTTAAAATATTGCAATACATGTCATTTAATTAATGTCATTTTTTAAAGAGTGTTCTCCGTTCCCTTTACTTATAACTTTGCCAATTTTTTACCTCTAGCAAACTTCCCCTTTTGAATATCTTTACTTGTTATTTTCAGCTTATGGCCTGAAAGTCCACAATCTGATGTTACTGAGGGATTCCGTCGGGTTGGACACTTTCGCCATTCGCTGGGAACCACCCGTTCACCAACCGCACTTGCAATTAGAATATCTTCCTTCCTTCCGGTGAGTATCTTTTCAAACACCTTGGTTTGCTTCTGGGCCCATGTTGAGTTTGAAAATTTTATAAGGAACCAGAGGTGCCCCTCCTCCTCAACTCATTGGCGCAAATTCCTCCCAAAATGTTAACAACCCTCTTATGCTTTTAATTTTTATTTTAACCCCTTTTTTATTTTATTTATTTTTTAAAATATTTACTTATTTTTTTAAATTATAACTGTTATTTTTTGATATATTATTAATTTTTTAAAAGTTCGAATTATGCGCAGAATAGAATCGTTTTTTTTCTCTTCCAAACATTCTTAGCATGCACACAGGCACACACACACAAAAAAAAAAAAAAAAAATTAAATTGAAAAAATAAAGTAATGAATGATTTTTATTAAAAAAAATCCGTAAATAATTTAAATAAAAAAATTAATTAATAGATGTTTTAAATAAATAAATAAATTAGTTAAAAACAATCCCCCCCACCCACAAAAAATTTTGTGGTGCAACTTGAGCCATAATCCCCCCTGTGGGCACCCCTGTAAAGAACTAGTTAACTTTCAATAACTGGAAATGCTATGGGACCATTCTCACCATTCTAGTTATTAGTTAGTAGACAGTTGTGCCCCCCCCCCCCCATTGTTCATCCTTATTTTGATCTGCTAAGCAAACCTGCTTGTATTGGAAAAACTTAAAAATTAGTTAGAAGTTGATTTACAAGGAGAAAACAAAGAGCAGTAGTTGGGAGTAATTTTTCTCAATGAACTAAGGGTAGAGTTCCAAAGTTTAGTTTTAGGGCAGTTATTGTTTATTATTTTCATTGATGGTATTTGGGAAAGGCTTTCTGGAAACATTAATATTTTTGCTGATGATGTCAATATGAGGTTTGTTGGCAGCAAAGAACAAGGGAAGCACAAGTAAATTCAAGTCAAATGTCTTAGTGGGCTGTCAAGTGGGGTATGTCATTCAATGTCAGAAAATGTCAAGTTTTTTACCTAGGTCATAGAAATTATCATACAAGCATTATTTACAGAAGAAACAGTTGTTAATTTGGGTGTCTTAATCAGTTCAGTCAGCAGTGCAGTGTAGCCAGTAGCAAAGCCAATAGAATGCTAGTTTTCATTGATAGGTTTGTTTCACAAAATTATGAGAAAGTTCCTTTACCTTTGTATATACATTTGGTAAGACCTCATTTAGGATGTGCTGTTCAGTTTTGTTCTGAAGAAACATATCAACTCATTTTAAAGGGTTCGAAAGAGGGTCACAAAGTTAGTAAATGGGCCCTCTAATTTCGAATATGTTTCCAGGCTAATTTAGATTATTTTGAATGCTTAATATGTGTATTCTTGCGCACAGGAGGCATGCTCCAGTTGTTTTAGTGTGTTGAAAGGGAGGACGATGGAATGGGCTTAATTTCTGCTCAGATGGCAACACCAGAGTCATTGTTTTAAGCTTTTTGAATCCCGAGCTAGTCTTGCAATCAAGAAAAGGATTTTTTGAGCCATTAGGTTTTGAATTATCTACAGTTGAGTCTTATGTTTTATCCATCTGGCTCACTTGTTTGTAAGCTGTCATTTCATTTTTTATACAGGATGTTTGTTCAAATTCAAAAGAGCATTAACCATATTACTTCATCATTTATATTCATTTCTCATAATTTTTTACTCCTTGCCTTTCTCAAAAGTACTCCCCCTGATGTCTAATGAACAGTTACTTGGGTAGGCTTTCCTAAAAACAGAAAGCCCGTGTTTCATTCTAAGGGAAAAAAAGTGTATAATTTCTTGTATACTGCCGTGCTAAGCGCAAAAGTCGTATCTGCAGTCGAGCTCAAACTGAGATAAACCTCTTTAAAGTTTTGCGCCACCATGTATTTGATTCAGATGAAACTTTTTCAGAATTTTTTTAAAAATATTTCCCTGTCTCAAATGACCATATAATTTTGTATTTAGGTAAAATACATCACAAAGCGCCATCTGGTGGCGATAACTCAATTTTGTTAAATAGTGCAAGTACCACTTTTGTACTTAGCACGGCAGTATACTTCTACATTATTTTCCCAAACAATTTTTTGCCATAGAGCTTGAGGTGTGCATGGGCTTGAGTGGAGAATTTTCAGAATCTTACCAGCTAAAGATATTTCTATCCAACTGTATGATATCGTTAAAAGTCCGTAAAAATTGAACAATAATGCAATTTCTGATGCCCATCAGGAAGGCCTCCGATTCCGAATGGAGGAACACGACCTGGATCAAGGAGAGGAGTTACACCTTCACCAATCTGACTTCCAGCACCGACTACCTGGTGATGGTGTACGCGCGCCTGGCCAATCACGCGGAAGTGGCCCCGCCCACCGAGATTCTCACCGTCACCACCGAATGGGCAGGTATGGTGAATATATAAACATTGTACAGTCAGACCTCCATATATCAAAGTAGCAACTTGCCGGGGAAAAAATCGATGTATGGAAATTTCAATACATAGAAGCGAGCTTGATTTACAATAATTATTCCTAAAACATTAAACTTTCCACCTATTTTTAATACAAAACTCTATTTCTAATTTATTTGTAAAATACATTATATGAAAATTAATTAGAAAAAGAATTTATAAATACAATCTGTTTATTACTTTTAAATAAACAGTAATCCAGACACATTGATTGCAATGATTGTAGTTGCATTCTTTGAAAAGGAAAAAAAAAAGGTCTATGAAAGTAAATAGTTGCTGAATAGTTAGTTTTATAATAAGCTCACCAAAGAACTGTCTGCATTTTACCTAAAAATTTTATCAGGAATAATTTTATGAACTGAAGTCCAGGAACTAATGTTTCTAACATGTCTAGCATTGAATTTTTTGATGGCTTGGAAAGCTTTCACTCTTTACTAAAGCTTAGCATATATAGGAATGAAAAACAACTATCATAAAAAAAGAGAAATTATCAGAAATTCAGTTTTACTGCACAAATCACAACATTAAATCAAAAAACAGACATGTGATTTTTCAGTATTTTTACTGAATTCAGTATTTTTTCATGCTGCAAAATACTCAATAGAGAAAAAAGAAGGGTCACTGCAGGCTAAATTTTAACATCTACCAATTAATTTGATGCATTCAATTAAAATTAATAAATGTATAAAGAGAAAAACTCATGAAAGAACTTTCAGGTGCAGTACAATATTCTAATATCACTGTTTGTTCCCACAGCATTGCGATTTCAGTATTTTTCATCCTATTTGGGTCACATGTCTGAAAAAAACTGACTTGTATGATTCATATTGACAACCACTGAGCTTCCTTTTATTCCCGAACTCAATTTTTGTAAAGCAAACATTCTAAAGTTAAATAAAGTGACCTATTATGTTCAAAAAATGATTTTGATGTATTGAGATTTTTTGATGTATGGAAACAGTTTTTCTATGCAATGAACCTAGGGCGTATATAAGGGATGGGCTGAGGGGGCATGGGCCCCTCTCAAAATAAAAAAATATATGAATAAAATAAAGCATAATTCGGTTGGCGTTTGGTCACAAATATTTTCCGAGGAATAGAAAAATCCTTACAGGAGGAGAGAACATCTAAACTGGAGGCTGGACCAGCAAGCACACTTTACTTAACTTTATTACCAAAGATAGTCTAAAATTGTACCTATAAGTTTTCAAATTTTCGTTGGTACCCTTAACACTGAAGAGCTCTAAAAAGTTAAATGTATCACAAAGCTCTGAGAGGTAGGCCACCGTTCTCTCCAAACCCTTTCTTCGAGAGATAACCTGAAATTGACTTCAGTTTTACGAAACATATCTTTTAAGAGCCCAGGGAGCATTACCAACAAAACCTAAAGTGAAGTTTTAGAGTTGAAACCTTTCAGGAGAGACTCTTCGAATCTTCCCTCTTCAGGTCACCAAAGGTAGCTTAAAATTGCCTATTAAAAGCTTCAGTTTCAAAATATTTCAGAGAGGAACCACGAGCCCCTTAACGTCGTCAAACACAGCCAAAAATGAGCTTCTATTTTTAAAAAGTTCCAGATTGAGCTCCCTTTCACTTTCCTCAATTTTATCATCTCGAAAAAATTTAAAATTGGCATTGGAACTTCCCTCCCCAAAAAGTTAGATTGCCAAAAAAAAAAAGTGTTTTGGGGGAGGGGAACGGGGGTCTAAGTATGGTCATCTTGGCCCATTCCAAAATTCTTACATATGGCTACTGCAATGAACATTGAGATTTGCTAACTCTTCGGTATGTTGAAAAATTCGATATGTGGAAGCTCGATATATGGAGGTTTGACTGTATTTTTAAAAATTGAAAGCCTGTTGTTTTTGAAAGATGTTGAAATTTGATTGTTTTGTCTTTTCAAGCACCCGATCCTCCCGTTAACGTGACCGTGACCGTCCATCATTCGAAGCACATTCGTATCGAATGGCGGCCGCCCATCACTACGAACGGATTGAGTGGATATAGAGTAAGCTTCTATTTTGCTGTTATATTTGAGGGTTTTGAATTAATTTTAGTATTGTGTAAAATGCAATTCATAAATTGCACTCTGGTTTTTGATCATTTACTCCTCGTAGTATTTATGTATTGATTCCATACTAGCACAATTGTCATATCTTCACTTTTTATCGTGATTTCCAAACAGCATATATTTCACCTAAATGCAATGTTTTGTAGTCCTTTTTAAATATTGGAAAAAAAAGAAGCTGCTTCTGAATCAAATGTATGAGGCACAAAACTTCATAGAGCAATTTCTCAGTTTGAGGTCTGCTCTAGACACGTCATTTGCCCTTAGCACAGCAGAGTACATAAAAGTAGAGCAATATGTTTTGGTATGGAGGTTGTATTGAAGTGTTATTCAAAATTGTTGGTATTGATTTGGTACATCTGTCCTATAATGTTTGGGATCATCATTATGTTTCATACACCTCCTGCAACTTTGTTCCATTGGCAGCAACTCCCCCTGCAGGTTTACTGTGCTACAGGGGTGCCCATCCCCCTCATGCTCAATGGCGCAAATCCCCTCCCCCCAAAAATCTTGTGTTTTTATTTTTATTTTTGCCCCTCTTTTTTATTTAATTTATTTTTTTAATTATAACTATTATTTTTTATGTATTAATTTTTTAAAAGTACTAATTTATGTGCTGAATATGATCCCTTTTTTTCCTTTTCTAGACATTCCAAGCACAGGCACACACACACACAAATAAATAAAAAAATAATTTAAATTAAAAATCAGTAAATAATTTAAATAAAAAAATAAATTAATAAATAATTTAAATAAGTAAATTAGTTTAAAAAAATTTTGGTGCAACTTGCACCATAATTCCCCCTGTGGGCACCCCTGCTGTGCTATAATCCGAAAACAGTTTGATTAAAAGTCAAAATATTTTCAGTGAACATTTGAATTAATCGTGTCCTTTTGCTCTTCATTTTATTGATTGTCAAGTGCAGAGAAATGTAATTTATCTGAAGTGATTTCCCTCCAGGTGTATTTCTCTCCTCCCTACCCTGCAAAGTTTGAAACAGTGAGGCAGTTGGTGACCTCCATGGACATCAGTTTTGATTTCCAGCCCTCCATCAACTACACGTTTTGGGTAAGAAAACTTCGGTGAACGTTCCGTTTCACACAAAGATTTGCTTATTATTATTACAAGCAGTTGCCTTAGTTTTTGTGAAAATTCAATAGTTTGAAACTTTAACTTGTCCAATAAAGACCTGGATTTGATATCATTACCCAGTCTCTGTTGGACTAGTTTCATTTTCTTCGTAACAGCTTAAAAACATGTAGTTTTGTTTAGTTCAAGCATGTCATTTCAAGTAAATATATGAATTAAATTCAGTCATTTATACTTTCTATAATTCATCTAAGTTTTAGCAGACATGCATTTTGTTTTCATGTTTTGAAACATACTATTTTAAGCAGTGTTTAAACCTTTTTTTTTTCCCCATATGGAAATTAGGCAAGCCTTATTTTCCCATGCTAATATAATGATGCAGCTTATTCCCCCCCTCCCCTAATTTTGAAGTGTCATTTTTCTTATTTTCTGAACAGTGGGCCAAGCAAATGATACAAATGGCACCTGAAAGCTTGTAAGTTTTTTTAGCAACTCGACAAAGTGGTTCTTTGTAACCTCAAAGCATAAGTCTCCAATATTTTGGTTACCTTTGCTTAGCAATCTTTTTTCAAAGATTGTCTAACTGTGTTGACTGGTCAAGGTAACCCTTTTTATGTTTAGAAATTTTTAAATTTTGCAATTGAGTTGAAAATTAATTGGGTTATATCGCTTACTCCTTTCAAAAACATCGTATCTGAAAAATTAATGATTTTGAGCTATGCCTGTTTTGAACTGCAATGAATGAGTAGCATATCCATACAATACCTGCATTTCTAATTACTCAATATTTCGCCATTACAGAGCAAAAGTTGTTTCTTTATTTACTGTAAAACGCAACTTTTTAAAACTTACACTGTTTGCACTTCTTCTTGAAGCAGAGAAAACAAATGATTTTCTTGAGAAAGACCTTATACGTAGAAAATGTTTAATCTGCAGCTTTACACATAATTTTACTTTCTATATGATATATTACTTTTAAACTT
>JAXGGA010023129.1:0-13917 GCA_038373865.1 Uloborus plumipes | reverse complement strand
GTCAGCTTATGCAAAGGTCGTGCAATGTTGGAAAAACCCTTCACAAACTTCCTGTAGTACGTGCAGAGTCCCAGGAAACTTCGCAGCTGATGGACATTTTCGGGGCGGCTCCAATTCTTGACTGCAGATACCTTATCTGGATCTGTTTCGTACACCTTCGGAAGAGATAATGTGACCAAGGTAGTTCACCTCACGGCGGAACAAATTACATTTGGACGGGCTTAACTTCAGGTTGGCTTCCTTAAGCTTTTGCAGCACCTTCCTAAGATTAGCCAAATGTTCCTCAAAACTGCGTCCTATGATGATGATGTCGTCCAAGTAGACAAGACAGGATTCATAAGAGAGTCCTCGTAACACTGATTCCATAAGACGCTCGAACGTGGCTGGTGCATTGCAGAGGCCGAAGGGCATCACTTTAAACTGCCACAAGCCTTGTCCGGTTGTAAACGCCGTCTTCTCTCGGTCGTCGGGGTGTATCTCCACCTGCCAGTAGCCGCTCTTTAAATCCAGGGTCGAAAACCACTTGTGTCCGGAAAGGGTGTCCAGAGTGTCATCGATCCGTGGAAGAGGGTAACTGTCCTTCTTGGTGATGTCATTCAGGCGTCGGTAATCAACACAAAATCTGGTGGAGCCGTCTTTCTTTCGGACCAAGACGATAGGGGATGCCCAAGGACTGGATGAGGGTTCGATGACGTCATTCTCCTGCATCTCTTTCAAGAGGATCTCAACCTCTTCCTTCTTGGCGAACGGTAGTCGTCTTGGATGCTGCTTGATAGGGGATGATCTCCAGTGTCGATCCTATGCTGCGTTAAACTCGTGCGACCAACATCTTCGGATGTAGATGAAAACACCTGCTTGAAGTTGTCCACCAATTTTTCCGCAGCGTATCTTTGATCCTTCGATAATGGTGCACTCCCAATTAATTTCGAAGTCAAGGATTCGGAAGACACAGTCTCGGAGGAATCAATTCTTCTGATGATGCAGTTTACGGGAGTACAAGTTGCCAACACTTCTCCTTTCTTGATATTCCTCGGTCTTTCACTTACATTGGCGACTCTCACAGGAACTGCATTCCTTGAAAGGTCCACAAGCGTAGATGCCACTAATACTCCTTTTGGGCTATTATTCTGGTTAGGATATTCAGTGAGGCCGAATTTAAAGCTGTTGTTTTCCTTGATGGAGCCAGGTATTAGTATTTCTGATCTTGGGGGAATCAATAAATCTGTTCGGGCTATTATTTGATGAGCGGATTTTAAGTTATTTTCAGCATTGAAAATTGCTATGTCTTCCCTCATTGAGTGCAGCTCATTATTTTTAAAGTCTATAGAAAAATCAAATTTTCTCAAAAAGTCCAGTCCGAGAATGAAGGGATCAGTAATGTCAGCGAAGAATGCCGTGTGATGGTAAGTGGCACTCCCGAGCATTATTTCTAAGTTCACTTTTCCTTCAATCTCGATTTTGTCACTTGTCACAGTTTGGAGAGTAACGCAGGGCGGCGTCCATAAGATCTTGAGTCCAAATTGACGAGCCACATCAGTCTTAATAATGGTAACGTTGGCTCCTGTGTCCACAATCATCTCGCAGGGAAACCCATTCACATAAGCGTAAATGAACAGTCCGTTGCAGCCGCCAGTTCTTGGGGAAATCTGGAAAACTTTGGGAGACGTCTTCTTTTCTTGGCGAGCTTCGCAATTCCTTCGTACGTGGCCCTCACCGCCACATTTCCAGCACTTCAGTGTTTGTCTACCTTGGTCTTTGTGAGCCGAAATCTTCTTCAGGGTCCCCGACATCTCTTTAATTCGTCGCTCAATGTCCGAGAGACGAGTTGAGTTCGAACCCTGGGCACTCACTTCCAAGCCCCTGATAGAATGGCGATCCTTGCGGGATATTTGCTGTGCAGCCTCGAACTTCATTGCGTAGACTAGACCGGATTTAAGATCTTTGATGTCCGCCATCCGGAGAGCCGTCTGGACTTCTGGACTTCGCACTCCGTCTATGAAGTAGTTCAGGGCCAGGCTATCGCGAACATCCGAAGGACAGTTCGAGAAGGCGAGATGGGAAAGCCTCTCAACGTCTGCTGCAAACACTTGCAAAGTCTCTCCATCCCTCTGGAGTCGGGATTTCAGCTGGAGTCGGCTGAATTCTTTTTGGCATACTTCGCCAAAGCGAAGCTCTAAGGCCGATGATAAGGCTTCGAAGTCATGGTGCTTGTCCTCTGGGAAGGTCTGTAGTATATCAGCTGCATCCCCTCTCAGCGAGGCTGCAAGTTGACAGGCTTTCGTGGAAGAGTCCCAGGAGTTTGCTTCTGCAACGATGAGGAACTGCTTCTTGTAAATATTCCACGAGGTCTTCCCGTCAAACGTGGCCAGTTTGATGGATGGACGAGAAGTTCCCGCTGCAGCTACACAGTCATTTGAGTTGTTGCAGGATGCTGTTAACTTTGATTCAAGTTCTTTAATTTTCTTTTCCACATGGTTTTCTACTGTGGTGATTCGATTCTCAACGCTGTCTGAGTTGTTGCAGGATCCTGATAACTTTGATTCAAGCTCTTTAATTTTCTTTTCCACATGGTTTTCTACTGTGATGATTCGATCTTCTAGAGTCTCCACTTTATTTTCCATGTTGATAAATTTAGTTTCCACCAAACTTTTCATTGACGTTAGATCGCTCTTAATTTCTTCTTGACTTGAAGTTATGCTAGCGGCTAAATCATTCTTAATTTCTTCTTGACTTGAAGTTATG
Organism: Uloborus plumipes; assembly: GCA_038373865.1. Lineage (NCBI taxonomy): Eukaryota > Metazoa > Arthropoda > Arachnida > Araneae > Uloboridae > Uloborus > Uloborus plumipes. Next base: position 11,175 of record JAXGGA010023129.1, on the reverse strand, counting down.
CTAGCGGTTAAATCACTCTTTAATTGTTCTTGATTAGTAGCCATAATCGCCATATCATTCTTGAGGTCAATTTTAACAGCGTTGATCGCATCAAGGAGTTTTTTCAGTTGTTCATCCATTGCTCGGGTAATCACCATAAAATTCCGAAGTCAAAAAGTCCTTAGGAAGAAAAGTCCAAGTTCACAGATAATTCCAAGAAAGTCCTTGAAGATGCCCCACGTTGGGCGCCAAAATTGTAACGAGTCCGTAGCACCTTCAACTTTCTTCAAATGAGCATTCTAATCTTGAGGAAGTAACTATAAATTTATTTACAAGTATTTACACTATTTACATTATGAGCAGGAAACAATTGCTAAACATCCAGCAATTAGGTAGCAAAACAGTACACTGTACTCTCAACAGTAACTCAGCACCACGTATCAAACGTGAACAGTAATTAAGCAATTACAAAAGCAAAACAACCATTCGCCAAGCGAACGAAAACGAGTCACCAGATCAAATCTGAAAACAACCGACTAACTAAAAACTGTGTTCAAGGCTATTTATACACGGAAAGAAGGTTCTAGCAAAATCCGGAGCATTCTGGTCATTCATGAATTACATATTCCATTCAAGAAAACGCTAGAAATAAAAAGAAAAAAAAAACCACGCGAAAATGTCTTCATGCTTATCAAAGTTAGGGCAAGTGTAAAAACTACAAAGTGTTACAGGGCCAGTATACTAGTGACAAAGGTGATATCTTCAGATACTTTTGCAACATGACGTCAGATAAAACCAAAACTAATGAAAATGATGCAAGGCAGTAAAAACAACAACTATTTACAAGATTTGTAACAATATATATATATATATATATATATATATATATATATATATTGAAAAAGTACATTCTAAAGTATATGAATATCAAATTGTTTTCATAGTTTACTTTATTTTATGTTTGTAATCGCACTCAGAACATTGAAAATGCAGTTTTCACTGTTACGGACTCTACATTGAATTTTTCTTTAAATATGGCTTAAACCGATTTTTAAGCCAACACTGGTACTTGAGACAAATAAAGTAAAGGCTCACCTCTAATATAGCTAACAATTTTAATCAAAAAGTGCGTTCTATAAAAAAAATTATGGATTGTGAAAATGATGACTGTAGAGTCCGTAACAATAATTGGAACAAAAGTTTAGTTTTTAAGGAAAAATTCAATGCACAGTCCGTAACAGTGAAAATTGCATTTTCAATGTTCTGAGTGCAATTACAAACATAATATAAAGTGAACTATGAAAACAATATGATATTCATATACTTTAGATTGTACTTTTTTAATATATATAAAAATTTTAAACTTTTAAAAAGGTTTGGTACGCACACCTTTATGTCACAAATACCATGAAATGCCCCAATATTTACTTCTTTTTGGGTAAAAGAAAAGGGGTAATTACCGTGAATTACCTCCTATTGCCCCAAAATTACTCGTGGAGTATTAAAAATAATACTTTTTAGAACGAACACTAAAGAAACACAACTACATTCTTGCCAATTACCCTTTCATATAACCTGGAAAAAAGGTAAACGTAGTAAATGTTGGAGTTCAACTTACAATAGCAGAACTATACTGTTTTCGCTACTGTTAAAACAAGCAGTAACACACACAGAATATGCGTTTGAAGCAAACAGAAAGTATATCAAAAACTCTCTGTGATAAAATTAAGTCTTCTACTCTTAGATTATTGTTTTTCTTAATGCTCCGCCATTTTCTTCAAGTGCCTGTTTCTCATCTTGTGATAAAAGTTTGAACTAGTATTTCATTACTAAATACACGTGAATACCAAGTTCTTATGTTTTAAGCCAAGAAAAAAACAATGCACAACAACAGTCATAGAATCTTCATCACCACGTCTCATCAGGTATATTTTATCACCAATAATCATTACCACCATGTGCTTTAAACAAACTTTCTTCATAGACAGCGAAATATCTTTTAAAAACAAAAATTAAATAGCTAAATCAACAATATCAACGAGGGCAGCATTAAATATGTTCCACAAAATGGCGTTATTTTCTGGTTAAGGAATTTTCGAACCATCTGAAATTATGGGAAAAACTTGCAGCTTATTCTTTCCTTTTATACTTTTCGTTAGAGTTATGTATTTCCGCAGCTCTTTTGTCTCTTCTTTAATGTTCTTTCGCAAAAATACGAGGTCCTTATTGGCCGTAAATACTTATCTCAATAGACAGATCTGATATGATAAATACGCGCAACTGCAAAATTGTTGCTAATATGTGAAAAAAGACATCCAGTGTATCTCTCAAATTATTTTTAAGCTTATTCGCAACACGTAAAATATTTTCAGGGTTTTGTGTAAAAGAAGTATTAAAAAGGATGGTTACAAAAAACTTTTTGGCTGAGAAGAAAGTTTTAAGAAGTTATCGTTATATATTGATGAATAAGAATGGGTTTTGGGTATAAATGCTTCAGAAGTATAAAATATTGTAGAACATTGACAAATCTAATTTTCGGTGAGAGTCAGTCAATTCACAATATTTTTAATGCAATGTATATTGTTTGACAAAAAATTCATGTAGTAAACTATTTCAAAAAAAATAAAATAAATAAATAAATAAAAGAGAATATTGGATTTGCCACACTTAGGACATCTCAACCATTTTAGAAACATTCTTACTAGCAGAGGTCCCCCATTTACTCATTAGAGTGGCTAATCAAAATATTAGCTTAAAATTCAAGAAAAAAAATATTTTTAGCTGTAACTGTAGTTGTTAGATTAATCTACGCTATTTGCTGATATTGCTACTTTAATGTAAAAGATATATGGGTGTTTTCCTTTTGTTGCGGTTTAAAACCTTTTGTTTTTGATTATAGGACAGTAATGTCTTGTACCTAGGGTATTTTTTAAAAACCTTTCTATTTTACTATAATTAAAAAAAAATCGTGACATTAAAATTCATTATTCTCAAATTAAACCAAACAGAAACTTGCTTTTATCATTTGTTAGCAAATATATTTACATATTGAACCTGTTTTTACATTCCTCAATTATTTGCTAGATTTCTATATTTTATTGCAGCTTAAGTGTTGTAACTTTGATTTTGTATCATTAAACTAAATAAAATAATTATCTAGAAAAGGAGAATAACGTAGAAAGTTTATCAAATCAATAATTTTCAGATACTCCTTTAAAACAGTTGTCATTTGGGTCCCTCATTCAATAATCAGTAGAGACACAGAAAAATTTGCTTTGAAAATGGAAAAGGACTCTGGCCTTTATAACAAGCACATCTATACTAATGCAAATAAAATGTATTTAAAAATGTATGGTATTTCCTTAGACCGAATTATTATCGATACCTTGTTATAGCATCTCATTAGACGTCTAATACTTCCTGCATCATTGTTTAAACTTTTAATCTCCTGTGGGTCGAATCTCCTTTATGATTGGTTAACCCACACTCAAGTGGAGAGGCTAGACCCGGTTTGGACACTCTTGATAAATTATAATTAAACAACTTAATCTTCTCTCTTTAGTCTCTTAACGCCTAGTGGCGCATAAGGCCACTAGCGTGGCTTTCCAGCCTGTACGGTTAAGTGCCGCTTCCCTAGCTCACCCCCAGCTTGGCCAGCCAAATGCATGTCGTTCTTGAATGGCCATTTGGCGCCAGGTAAGTTTTGGACGGCCTCGCTTCCTTTTGCCGTCAGGGGTCCACGTGAGAGCAGTTCTTGTTGGGTCTATTGCTTTCATTCTGAGAACATGTCCAACCCAAGTTCATCTTTCTTTTTTCACCTGTGTAGTTATGTGCTTGAAATTAGTGCTTCTGTATAGGTCTAAATTAGAAATTTTATTTAGCCAGTAAATGTTTAGAATTTTTCTCAGGTTTTTTGTTTGAAAGGCATCAAGCTCTTTTTACTGTTGTCTAGTTAACTTCCATATATTGCTTCCATAGAATAGGAGTGCTCTAAGTGTTAAATTGAGAATTTGAATTTTGAGTTTTGTATGTATGTTTTAGATTGCCATACTTTATAAAGAGATTTGAAGTAAAATTGAGCTTTTTTTTTTTACTCTTATTATGATATCGGTACCTGTACCTCCCTCAGTAGAAATATGTACTCCTAGGTAAATAAAATTGTCAACTTCGTCTATTTCCTTTCCATACTGAGGAAGTAAAACAACTTAATATTAAATTTAAATAAAAACTTATCGTGTTTGTTTAAATTGTTCTGTGTCTTTTCTTAAGATGTACGTTGCCATACTTCTTAAGAAAAGACATAATATTAGTCTGGAAGTTTTCTAACGGTTAGAAAAAAAAATAGTAAAATATGTTTGTAAAACGTGGGCCAAACCTTCCTAGTTTCTTTACTTTGCATAAAACTTGAATTTACACTATTAGTGAAATTTGCTATAAAATAAAATACAGTTTGTCAAATTAACAGTACTTCGCCTTTTTTTCTTCCCATTTTTGCATGCATTGTCTGTTTACTTAAAAATAAATAGTATTTAGAAAATGTTTTAAACAAAACTAGAAATTGGTGTAAAACTTTTTTAAATGTGTCATAGAAATAAAATAATTTGTAAAAAGAGATGTTTTACGCGTTAAAAATGCATTTTTTTACAGGAGACTAGTGCACTTAAAGTAATTTCTGTAAATTTTAAAACTTATAGCTTATTAAAACTATTATAAAACTTTCAAGTTTTCTTGATTAATTGAAGAGTAAAGAGTCTTCCATTAAGGCTTAGACACATATAAATAGAAAGAAAAATATATGTAATTAACTTAGATTTCTAACTGCTTTGTACTACAATGCAGATAATCTTCTTTGTTATTGAGCTTATCTTGCTTTAAACGCATTCTTACATGAGAAACTTTTATCTCGTTTCGTCCTTGATAATTAACTAAAGCACTTCGCTTTGCTTCCTATTGATGGTAATCAAAACTACTAGTTTGGCGTTACCTTTGAAAATTTATGATTTAGCGGGCAGCATTTTAAGAAAATCCTATTATGCCTTTTTAATAACCAAGACTATTTTATGGTTTATGGCAAAATCTAGGCATCAATAATAGTTCCGCTCACATTTCCACTTTATCTCATGTTCAAATGAAGCTAAATGCTTATACAAACTAACACAAACTTTAAAAAAAAAAACCTATGCTTCTCATTTAGGTTATTATTATTTTTTTAAATATCACAAAATTTAACATTTTTGAAAATTTTGAAGAAGTAAAAGATTTGCAACAGGTACTTTTCCAACAACGTCAAATAAGCAAATTCAGTGATTTACGGTGTTGTCCTAGTCTCAATTTTGTATTGGTTTAGTTTCATAAACTTTAATCTTCATTAATAGCGTTTCATACTTTTGACAAAATTTTCTGCGAGTAATGTTCATCCATATTATTGTTTTATTTTCATCCTAAACATGGTACTCTCTATTTTCTGTGCAATCATTTAAAGTCAGAGACTACCAGTGCGGAAATTAAATAAAAGATCAAAGAAACGTACATAGTGTGCCCACGTCAAAGCATTGATATCTTTTAAAACACAGAGTGTGTTTAATTAGTTTATACAGCTATTCTACTCATAAATATTTTTTTCTGTTTTTCTTCTTTTAAGAAGGAAGTATTTAGTCAAAAGCAAGTTTTTTTTTTCTGGAAATTCGTAAGTAACATTATTGAAGGAAAAATTAACAAATTAACAATAATGAGGATAATTATTACATACAGTGCTTGACAATTGTTAAGGAACAGGTGATTTATGCGCAATTGCGTCTAAGATAGCTAGCTAAGAAAGTAAATTCAACTTCTGAGGGTGTGGTAGACCATGACTCGTTATCTTTATAATATTTAACCCTTCACTGCACGGTGTGCCAGATCTGGCACAAACCAAATAAACCCTCATATATTCCTATGATTTTTAAATACAGTTAAACTGAGCTTTGTGCCCCTTCTGGAACATTGCTACAACATTTTAGTGTGATGTTTATGCCCTAGTTAGTTGCACTAGTCTAGGTATTACAGTTCTTGCTTTTTAAAGAAAGAATGTCTGCATTTCCGTTAGAAGTGTGCTTAGTCATTATTTCCTTTGTTCTAAAAATGTTTAAATACACTTAGTGGAAAGTTTGTTTATACCACTTATGGCACAAAACACATTGTAGATTATTACACTTATCGGTATACAAAGCATATGCTATGTGCTTTGTGCCATATATAGAACAAACAATTAAAACATCATTTTTGGTGCACATTTTTAAGATTAATTTTTTTTCTTTATTTTTCCTGAACTCAGGGCTATTTAAAAGGTAACAAATGATTTTTTTCATTAAAATATAAAAAATCGTGCAGTAAAGGGTTAAGATACTGCATTCCAACTCATGATTCGTCCAGAAATTCACGCTGTTTGATGTTTGAGAAAACTAGCGCTAAATGTTGAAAAAGTTTTTGCTCTAAAATTCCGTCTGGTTCTTGCAATAATTAAAAGCAAAATGTCAGCAAGACATCATTTGAGTACCTACGACACGAAAGAACAGTTGAAAGACTGGAATCTGGTAAAAGTGTCACAACTGCAATGGGTGCATCAAAAAGTCATCTCAGGATTAAAGAAGGTCGCTGAAGGTGGAAATGATTTTCAAAAGTAGACCAGGGTACGTGGTAAGGAACAGTACACCTTTAGAGAGAAATTTTACTCCTGGACAGAAAACTGCTAAGGTTGCAACAGCTACCGCTGAGCATATTTCTGCAAGAACCATCTCACAACGATTAGGCGACACCGGCCTTAAAACCATTTTTTTTTTTTTTTGTAAATTTCAAGCAATCGTCTTGAAATTTTTACAGTATGAAAATACTAAAATAAGAAATTTCCACCAAAAATTTTAAATTTTCAACAATAATTTCGAAAGTTATTAAATTTTTAAATTAAATTAAATCGCATTACTTAAAATGTTCCCTGCGCATCAATTTTGCATTAAATTATGCAACAGTATCATAAAAGTATGCATTAGCATTATATTAATAGAGTGTTGAAGATATTTAAGTATTGTGTGTAAATGGAAACAAATGCAAGATTTTTTTTTTCAAAGTCATGCTAATTTTAACTCGAAAACGCACAGTTTCAATATTACAAATCAGGGTTTAATATTATAATACTGCATAACTTAAAATAAATCTCCCAAGAAACTGTTTATTGAACTACTTGTCACTAACTATGCAATTTTTAGGCAAATCAATGCTAAACTCTTATGTATGGAGCATATTGAAATCTACCGTCACACGTAAAAATGTCGTTTTGGGAAAATTAGAATTTTCAGTTTGGGAAAAGAGAATGAGGTCAAATGCTGGAACTTTTGTCTATATTCATTAAAATTAGTAAATTCATATAGATTAATTTATTTTAATGGTTGTTTAAAAAGAAATACCTTGCAAAAGTTGCCTTTTCCAACAGTAAAGATTTATACCAAACCTTTGCATATTACCGAAAAGATTGCAAATGACAAAAAATGTATTTAAATGCAATTATTTGTCAAATAATTCCGTGAAACAATTATTTTTGGTATGAAAAATATAATGATGAACTATTTTCTGCATAATTTATTTTCTGTAATTAGACGAGCCGACTTTTCAACTCGTTTATTAGAGTCACTTCCATCTTCAGTTTTGTTATCCACACAGTTATTATCAATAGAAGTCAGATAAAAATTGAGGATTTGTAATTTAGGAATAAAATGAAAGTTAAAATTCATAAACTTTATTGAGTATTTACTGAAATTGATAAATAAGAGTAAAACGTAATAACAGTTAGACATTTCCCGCTCACTAAGTAGTTGGATAGAAAATTAAATCTTTAAAATACAAAAATATTCAAATTTATCTAGCTAAATTGATGTAGAAAAATACACAATAACCATGTTTCAAGAAAGCTTGTATGTTATACACTTAAAAACTTCTCTCACAATTCACAAATACAGCGTTTAAAAAATACTTGTGTGTTATACACTTAAAATGTTCCCTCACAATACGTGGTGCCCTCCTTTTCCAAGATTTTTTTTGTTCTCTGAGGCACGTTTAATTTTTTTACAGATTCTTTTCTGCTTATAGCTATTTTATTGTCTTGTTAATTTCTGTGACTCTCTTCTTCGATTGTTTTTCTGAGCTATTACAAAAGCATTGCTATCAACGATAGATTCGGTCAACGCAAGTTCAAGAGCTCTGGCATAGCCGAGATTGAATTGGCTGACAGCATTTGTTACGGCGATATCAAATCTTTTCTTAGAAACAAATCTTTGTTTTGGGTATTTACCCTAGATCATGGTATGCAAACACTCATTTGCATTCTGAGTTTTTTTTTTTTTTTGACCGCATCTTTGTAACAGTTCTGTCGAAGCAAGCCGCTGATACACAGGTAAAAAATTTTCGACTAGGGTGAAGTGGGGTAATTGTGTACCTGTTTTGACGAAATTCAACTTCTTAAGTCTCTGGTGGGGATGGGGGTATTCAGAATTTTATTTTTTTATATCATCTTTTAGCGGCGTTTCTCTAGATTACAAATCACCCAAAGAATTTTAAAAAAACTACTAGCTGCGTGGCCCGGCGTTGCACGGGCTGTAATGTAGTGCGAAGGCAGTTTGAGAAAACTACTCGCCACCAAGGCGGCTCGCCTTTAATGTAATGAGGAAAGTTTAAACAGTTTACTCGCCGTCAAGCCGGCTCGCCTTTACAGTAGCGAGGAAAGTTTCAAAAAACTACTCGCCGCCAAGGCGGCTCGCCTTTAAAGTACCAAGGAAAAGTTTAATAAACTACTCCCCGATAAAGCGGCTCGCTATAAAGCTTTCCTGCATCAAAGAATCAATCGAATTATTTGCACATGCTTCCTCAAAAATAAAGACGATGTCAAGTAGCGCATGCTTAGCACTCTCCCTAAATAACAAATAAATTTCCTTTCCAAAAATAATTATTTACAAACCGCTTTCTTCCTGTAAAATTAATTGCAAAATTCTAAACGAAAAAGTTCTTTTAATATTTGGATCGCAGCCAAAAAAAGCCCCTTCTAAAAACAGCAATTGCAATTTTATTTAAAAACACATTTTCAAAATGGTACCAGAGAAAAAATATGTCATTAATAATTAGAATAAAAACAATTGTTAGAACTTTGTTATAACACGTATTCAAAATGACAATGGAAAAAAATAACACTCTTTCATTTTAAAAAGTTCAATTTAATTAACGTTTTAATTTAAAATCGCAACGGAAAGAAATAAATATCTTGGAATTTTAAATAGTTCAATAATTTAATTAACGTTTTAATTCAAAATGGCAACGGTAGGAAATAAATATCTTGGAATTTTAAGCAGTTCAATAATTTAATTAACGTTTTTATTCAAAATGGCAACGGTAAGAAATAAATGTCTTGGAAGTTTAATCATTTATTAGGCTTAATCGCTTTAAACTTGACTACTTATTAATTGATATCTTCGCTAATTAAAATCGTATAATTATATAAATTGAAACTAATGAAGCCTGAAAAATTACCTATCTATCGGTACCTGGTTCGACTTTCAGTTCATTGGCGTTCAGGAGAAAGAAGCGTGACATAAATAGATAGTTAGAAAGAAAGATAGAAAGAAAGAAAGAAAGAAAGAAAGATAGATACTCGGTTTTTAATATAAGTAGATTTTTTTTCATGGTTATATTGCTATTAGAGATGGAACGAAGCTTCGGCCGGGCCGAAGCTTCGGCCATTTTGCCGAAGCTTCGGTCTAGCTGAAGCATGAGTTGTGATTCGGCCGCTTCGGCTGCTTCGGCCTGAAATTTATGCAGCAAATTTTCTGTTACAATTGTTATCATATAAGATAGTCTTTTTAACTCAAAATTGTTTCTCATGATAAAGCATAATAGAAATTTATATTCAATTAAAAATATGTGTGTATTGAACATTTGAAGCCAGAATGCATTCAATAATTAATAAAATATTTATTAACAATATGTTCTTTTAAATATTACATTTCGTTACATATTTGTTCAAAAAAACTTTAGTTTTAAAATAAAAGCTATATAAATGTACTGCATTGAGTCTGATTTTTATTTCCCCCTCAAGTAAAGATACTTCTTTTCCAAAAGAAGAAAAAAAAAACTATTGTATACTAAAGTTTACAAATAGCTTTGTGCTATTGATGTAGTTTAGAAAATATCAACGTAAATAAGGCACAAATAAGCAGAGATACTGCAGACACATGTTTCGGCGTTACAAGGAACGCCTTTATCAGTGCAAAAATGTTGAGCTTATGGATGCACAGACATCCGACAAAATCAACGGAAACAGAAGCGAACAGCTTAAAAAGCAAACATATCGGATTACCCGAACACCAATAACACCCCTTTCGCCAATTTGGCTTAAAATTTCCGTTGCTTTTGTCGGATGTCTGTGCATCTATAAGCTCAACATTTTTGCATTGATAAAGGCGTTCCTTGTAACGCCGAAACACGTGTCTGCAGTATCTGTGCTTATTTGTGCCTATTTTACGTTGATATTTTCTAAACTACATATTGTATCCTCTTTGTTCGTAAAAAAAAGAAAACAAACAGGCAAACAAATAAAAAATAAATAAATACAAAATAATCCTGGCGCCTGGACACATACATACCTGCAAAATATCCCTTGAAAGAATAAATCCTTTCCTCCGCCTTGTCTAGACATTCTTTTATGCAATGGCACTTTACTTTATTTTTGTTCATAGGTGTAAAGAAAAAAAACCTCCCTCCCCCCCCTTTTTTTTTGACAATACTCAACCTTGGAATGAATAGTTTCTTTGAACTTGTGACATTATTAAATAATCCTCTTAAAAAAATACCAAAATGAAAGACAAGTAAAAAAGAATGCATGATACTATTTTTTCGAATTCACCAAAAACTGAAGCATTTTGCATTAAGAATATTAAGATATTTCTAATATATAACACAACGTATATAAATAGTAATAGATTGGGTAGTTCTATGGTATATTACATGATCATATCAGTTGTTTTATTATAAAACATCAACTGAACTGCAGACTGAGCTTTTCATGTTCCAAGTAGAGCTTCCTACTACTAATTTACAATACAAAAATAGTAATGTCGTCTTTTCTTGTACGAGCAGTACAAGCAAAACAAAACAAGAAAACTTTTAATTTGTGAAATT
>JAXGGA010023128.1:0-13917 GCA_038373865.1 Uloborus plumipes | reverse complement strand
GTTAGGTGGAATTTAAAAAAAAAGGCGTTTAATGTGCTCCTAGGTAGAGGTAATGACTAAGATTCAAGATTATAGTATTTTGAGTTAGCTCTTCTGCTGGAAATGTGTTTTGGTGCAGTCCGCTCTCGAAGTAGAAAATAAATATAGTTAACCCTTTAAGCGGTCAATTATTTTACCAGAAATGCTTCCAAAAAAGGCATATTTTTTTATTGCATATAGTTAAGTACCATACTTAACAGAATAAGAATATAAAGAATTTTTTAATTTTATTTTTTCGTTTTCAATGCTTTTACAATATTTTTTATTTTGCAATTTTGGTCACAAAATCCTGAAATATTTGCTTTTTTCAAGTACATTCTGCATGCAGTAATGAATGGTTTACAAATTATGCAAAAATTTCTCTCACGCTTATTGTGAATTTTGATGTTTATAATTTTCCGAACAGTTCGGTCAAACCAGAAAATGAAATCTGAAAATATCGATACCCGTACGCCGTACGGGCAAACCAGATGAGGCTAATTTCGGGTAGAACGTACACCGTACGGGCAAACTGCTTAAAGGGTTAATGTACTCCTACGTAGAGGTAATGACTAAGATTCAAGATTATAGTATTTGGAGTTAGCTCTTCTGCTGGAAATGTGTTTTGGTGCAGTCCGCTCTCGAAGTAGAAAATGGATATAGTTAAGGAATACTTGTTGTATAGGAACCGGCATTCAAAGTTTCTATAGAGCAGTAAATTTCGTGAGTTGTCTTTTTATTTTTTATTGTTTTAAGAATAACCAGGTCCTTTTTTGAGGGGAGTGGGGTGACTTTGAACTAGTTATGAAATACGTTTGCGATTATCCAGTTATTGAACTGCTCAAGCTATTTGACGCCGGCAGGACTGTCAATCTTCAAGCATTATTTTAATTGCAATGTACTAATTCCTCCTTTTCTAACAGCTTTTTTGATAAAACCTATCGTGCTTGGGCGAAAAGTCGAAAAAAACGAAGTGTGTAAAAGTTGTTTCCCTACTTGAACGGTATTACTACAGGGAAAACAACCTCTCCTCACTGCATGTTCGGGGTGAGTCTAAGTGAGACTGCAAAACTACACTGGATCTAGGAACTCATCCAAACAAACAAGAATATGTGGTTGCTTTCTATACTAAAATGCATCTTAACTTGGCAGTGACGTCACTACGGGTGGAGCCAATAAGAGCTCACAAGCAGTGCGCGATCTCCTCTAATTCGCCAAATAGGCTGTGACGTTTTATCTAGCTTGTCTTTCATAGGCTAACGTCACGATGTTTTTGCCAAGAAAGGTTGCATTGTAATATAGTTAAATAGGCACAAAAAGTTCCGTCCAGAACTAAACGAGCCTACTTAGCTGTATACCAAAAAGACATTCTGGCATCTGATCAATATTCTCTTAATAATATAAGACTGAAAGTGAATGTTTAAACCGAAAAAAAAGTTTATTCAAATTGGACTATTCCCTCAAAAGTTATTAGTGAGACATTTTCGTGAACGGCTCAAAATTTAACAAAAAATGTTAACATCGAACGTCCAGTTTACGGAAAAAAAGTGTCACGCCGAGATCTGTCGAACAAAAAAAAAGAAAAAAGGTTCAAATTGGCTTGTTCATTCAAAAGGTTATAAAGGGGAAGGGGGGAGACAGACCGGCAGATCTATAGGCGCACACTTTCCCCAATCAATTTTCAAAGTTTAAATTTTTTGATATTTATTTGACTTTTTTTATTATTCCTTGATTTTTTTTTAGACTTTGCGATAAAGATTTTAAAGATACATTTAGCCACGTTTAATGCTTTTTTTTTTTTTGTCTTTCTTTTACTTTACCCAAACAGTTGTCTAAAAACGACCTTACATTATATTATAGTATTTTAAAAATGATTAAACAATCGCTGAAATTTGCTGCCGTAGCTGTATTATGCGACCCAGAGTGACATCGCACTATCGTTACAACGACGAGAAATTCTGATAAGCTATCACCAAACTCTGCGTTGGTGTTGCAATGTATGTGTTGGAGCCAATGCTGTAGTTGCGGGAAGTGGGAGGAGGGATATTAAATTAGATACAGTGAACTCTCACTTATGCGCCTACCCAAGAGACCAACAGAAAAAAGCGCATAAGTGAGAGAAACGTATAAGTGAACAAGCCTATTTGAAGGACTAAAACGCAACATAGGCTCTAATGAGAGCATGAATAAGAAAGTTTCTATAGAAACGGGACATATTACTACGGTTTGGCAATTATTGTAACGTAACCACAATGACAAAGAGAAAACAAAAATTGTAGTATACCTAATTACAAACTGTTCTCTTTATAACAATCCATAATAGGTAATTGTCCCTCTTCGAACTCTAGTTCATGCGGGAAAAAATACCTTCCGTGAGCAATAAAGGCGAAAGATTAAAGATGAAAGTGAAGAAAAATGCTAATTTTTTAAAGAAAATAAATAAATTTTCGCATATTTTATGGAAAATTCGACGCATAAACGAATGATACTATCATTATTTTGCTATGGAATGTGCTGGGACCATTTAAAGTCACCGTATATACACTGAAGTGACAAAAGTCATGGGATACCTCTTAATATCGTGTCGGCCCTCCTTTTGCCCGGCGAAGTGCAACAACTCGACGTGGCATGGACTCAACAAGTCGTTGGAAGTCTTCTGCAGGAATATTGAGCCATGCTGTCTCGATAGACGTCCATAATTGTCAAAGCGTTGATGGGGCAGGATTTTGGGCACGAACAGACCTCTCGATGGTGTCCCATAAATGCTCAATGGGATTCATGTCGGGCGATCTAGGTGGCCAAATCATTCGTTGGAATTGTCCAGAATTTTCTTCAAACCAATTGCGAACAGTTGTGGCCCGGTGACATGGCGCATTGTCATCCATAAAAATCCCATCGTTGTTTGGGTACATGAAGTCCATGAATGGCTGCAAGTGATCTCCAAGTAGCTGCACATAAGCATTTCCAGTCAATGTTCGGTCCAGTCGCACTAGAGGACCAAGTCCATGCCATGAAAAAACAGCCCACACCATTACGGAGCCACCACCAGCTTGAACAGTGCCTTGCTGACAGTTTGGGTCCATGGCTTCGTGGGGTCTGCGCCACACTCGAACCCTACCATCGGCTCTTACCAGCTGAAATCGTGACTCATCGGACCAGGCCACGGTTTTCCATTCATCTAGGGACCAACCGATATGCTCACGTGCCCACGAGAGTCGCTGCAAGCGATGTCGTTCTGTCAGTAAAGGCACTCGAGTCGGTCTTCTGCTGGAATAGCCCAAGAAATCCAAATTTCTCCGCACAGTTCTAGCAGACACGTCCATTGTACGTCCCATATTGATTTCTACGGTGATTTGACGCAGTGTTGCTTGTCTGTTAGAATTTACGACTCTTTGCAGACGTCGCCGGTCTCGATCTTTAAGTGCAGGCGGTCGACCACTGCGCTGTCTATGGTGGGATGTTATGCCTGAAATTTCATACTCTCGGCACATTCTTGACACAGTGGATCTGGGAATGTTGAATTCTCTAACGATTTCCGAAATGGCATGACCCATGCGTCTAGCTCCAACTAACATTCCGCGTTCAAAGTCTGTTAATTCACGTCGTGCGGTCATCATCACGTTAAAACCTCTTCACATGAATAACTTGAACAGAAATGAAAGCTCTGTAAAAGCACTGCGCATTTATACCTGTTCTATGCGATGCTACTGCCATCTGAAAATTTGCATATTGCTATCCCATGACTTTTGTCACTTCAGTGTATGTGAAAATGGCGCATAAATGAGGCGGCGTATAAGTGAGAGTTCACTGTATTTTGTTTTTACAGTAAAATAACGAAACTATAATGTCAATTGGTTTCAAACCACGTTTTCTATTTCTGAGTCGCCTCAACTGCAAGTTAGGTTAACTCAAATACAGTCGAACCTGTCTATCTCGAATTTCACGGGACAGAAGAAAAATTCGAGATACGAGGTTTCGAGATATAGAGGTTGTGATAAAATTTACAAAAATAAGCAATTGGAACAAAGTCAAATACTTAATAGATTGTTTTGCATTGATATTGTTGAATATTTTACTGTACGACATGTTGTGAGTCCACGTTTTACTAATTGTGATGACTATATCTGTAGCAAGTTAAGGCATACCTTTAAGTACGAACATAGTCTTTGAATTGATTGTGCAGAAGATGATTTTTGTCTCCAAGTTATACCATTGATAAAGGTGGTTGGAGATGAAACTCAAAAATGAGAGTCGTCAAAATTCGAGACATAGAGGTTTTCGGGAAAAATCATTCGAGATAAACACGAGAAAAAACATTAAATTTATGGTGTAAAAGCGGGGAAATTGAAACGTTTCGACGACGTTGAAACGTTCGGTTTGAAACCGTATGCCCCTGCATGTACGTTTTTTGTTTTCTTTCAACAAGCAACGTGTCTTGGTGAAAGAGGTGGTTGGAGATGAAACTCAAAAAAATTCGAGACATAGAGACTTTCGGGAAAAATCATTCGAGATAAACGCCAGAAAAAACATTAAATTTATGTTGTAAAAGAGGGAAAATTGAACCGTTTCGACGACGTTGAAACGTTCGGTTTGAAACCGTATGCTCCTGCATGTACGTTTTTTGTTTTCTTTCACCAAGCAACGTGTCTTCTACAGACCGGGTGACGTACAGACTCACCTTGTATAAATGAAATCAATGCTTTAAGGGAAGTTGGTACCGAAAAACATAAAAAAAAAAAATCGATTTTCGGATTTTTATTTATTTTTATTCTTTGAATTATTTCCTTTCCAACGGTGTATTACTTTTGTCTCTACGCGAACTGGAAGTTATTAAAATTATTTTTTTAATATGTCTGGAAATTGTTTAAAGGGACAATGCCACGCCCATCTTCCGTTTCAAATGTAAACGTGGGACTGTTCGTAAGCTGTTTTCCTAATGCAGTCTCTACTTTGTATAATATCTTTTTTTTTCTAACTGCGGATGGTTTAGCCACTGCTAAGTTTTAACTGCAACTGTATTCGAAGGATTGTTTACTGTTCTGAGCTTGTTTTCGTAAGTTGATCGCACGTGCTAGATATTCGTTTTAGTTTGTTCGCTACTTGGTGATCGCTGTGTAAATAATTTTTCAACTGTTTTTATGCAGTGAAATTAATATTTTAAGTAATTCCTTGCTGTTTAGTTAATAAAATTATGCCTCGAAGCACGGCAAAGGCTTTCAAGAAGCGAAAAGGCAAATATTATCCGAGGAAAACAAACAACGAAGACGCTGATCTTCATACTTCAAATCAAGAATCTGCTGGCAATAATAAATGTTCCAGTGAAAAGAAATTAAAAGATTTAAATGAAAGCTATGCAGATGCTGATGATTGTTCTACAGATAATGAGGTAAACTCGATTATTAATCTGAGAATTTTAGCTGGAATTTTTCAGAAACATGTCAGGTGTAAAAACTGTGATGCTGGACTTGAAATGTCAGTTGAAACCAACTCAGGCTTGGCCCTCAACATCATCTTAAATTGTACTAATTGTGATTATGAATGCAAATTCTGCACGTCAGAGACTAATTCTGTGAACACTAAAGTTTATACAGTGAATTCCAGATTGGTGTATGCACTGAGATCCATTGGAAAGGGGGCTGAAGCGGGAAAGATGTTTTGTGGGATTATGAACCTGCCCAATCCCCCAACTAGATTTGCCAGTTATAACGACTGCTTCGAAACAGTTGTCAAGAAAGTATGCAAGGAAACGATGGTTGATGCGGCTAAAGAAGCAATCGAAGTAAATGGCAGTACTGATCTTGCAGTCGCCATCGACGGAAGTTGGCAGAAGCGTGGCTTCACGTCATTGAATGGTGTTGTGACAGCAACTAGTGTGGACACTTGCAAAGTAGTCGATGTCGAAATCCTCTCGAAATATTGCACATGCAAGGACAAATCAAACCACATGGTGACTTGCACAAAAAATTTTCACGGTTCTAGTGGACAAATGGAAGTTGAAGGGGCTGTTGCCATTTTTGGACGGTCAGTCAAGCAGTATGGGGCACGTTATGTCCAATATTTAGGTGACGGGGACTCCAAAGCATACGAAGCTGTGAATTCACGATCAATTTATGGGAATGACTGCAAAATTGAGAAACTTGAATGCGTTGGACATGTGGAAAAGCGCATGGGTGCAAGACTCAGAAAATTGAAAGACAAAATGAAAGGAAAAGTCCTATCCGATGGAAAAGTTCTCGGTGGGAGAAACCGATTAACTGATGTGCAAATAGATGCAATTCAAAAGTATTATGGCCTAGCCATCAAGCGGAATCTTCATAGTCTAAAGGCCATGATCCAAGCTGTGTGGGCGATTTTTCTCCACAAGGTGTCATCCGATGAAAAACCACAACACGGGTTTTGCCCTGAGGGAGAACAATCGTGGTGTGGGTACCAGCGAGCTGTCGCAAAGAAAGAAAGCTTCAAACATCAACATAGTCTTCCTGTGGCTGTTGTCGAAGAGATGAGACCCATTTTTCGAGCCCTAGCTCACCCTGAGCTTTTAAAAAAATGCTTGCATGGGAAGACCCAAAACCCAAATGAGAGCATAAATAATGTCATTTGGTCTAGAGTACCCAAATCTACATTTGTACAACTAAAAACCCTTTCCTTCGGAACACATGATGCTGTTGCTTGTTTCAATGTAGGTAACATAGCAAAATTAAAGGTATTGCAAGAGCTAGACATTGAACCAGGATTTTTTATGAAACGCGCAATGAAGCGACTTGACGAGGAGCGTCTGGCCAAAGCGAAGTATGCCTTTTTGCAACAAACAAAGGAGAAAAGAGTAGAAAGAAGATTTAAAAGAAGGAGAGAAGTGGAAGAACAGCAGAATGGTTCGAAAAAACCTGCATACCAGTCTGGTATGTACTAATGAGAATAAGGTAAGTTTTTTTGAAAGTCAGTTTTCGATGATATTAGTTCAAAGTTTAAAGTACCTTTGCTGTTGTATTGAAGAGTCAATGTACTTATTTATTTATTTTTTATAGAATCTGGAATAGTACTGAATGATTTAAGGCTAGTAATATTGTAAAACTACAGCTTTTCAAGATGTTATACACTCAAATCAGTTTATTCGAAAATCGGAGAATAATATAGCTCAACGAGAAACGCTTCATTAAAATACAATTTACTTGCCTGTAACAAATTTAAAAAAGAAAAAGAAATTTTAATAATTACAACAGCAAAGATAACCTATTAGCAGCATAATATAGTTTTAAAAAAGACATTTGGGGCTAGCATTTATTCTGCGAGTACTATTTTTTTCTTAAAATGCATTTTTCTCGGAATGTCTGTTTTAAAAGTTCGATGTACCTTTTCTGAAAAACTGTTGCATTTTTTTATTTATTTTTTTTTCTGAAATATTGTACCCATCCAAAGGATTAATCTGAGGTCAAGAGTGTTTTAGTTTAATGTGAAAATAATTTTTAAAATCTGCAAATCTGAGGATATTTACCGATATTTTCGTGACTTTCGGAGAGATATTTTAATTGCATTATATTTTTTGTTGGGAAATATATTTTTCCAAAAGCTTAACCTCAGATTGATGTCACATATGTTTTATAAGTGTGTTATAAGTTTCAATGTGATACTTAAAGTACTTTTTGTAAAAAGGTACATCGAAAAACTGCGAATTTAGTGTAATTTCAGCAAATGAGCACCATTGAAATTATTTTTTAAACAATATTCTATTTAATTTTTCATGAAAAACTTAACCTTAAAATAATTCTACACTTATTCTGAAGTAGTGTAAAAAATTTTAGGGAGATTGGACCAGTAGTTTTTTAGAAAAGGTACATTGAAGTGGTGTTAGTGTAAAAGCCTGTGCTATTGGTACCGACTTCCCTTAACTAGGGACGTCATTTCAAGTTTTTCCAGGGGTGGGGGGGGGGTGCAAGGGTCCAAGCACAATGCAATTTCACCGGAAAACATCAAAAACCACGCCCACTTATATGTAAATACACTAATTTCTCAAAGCCAGGGGGGGGCAATTGACCCCCCTGCCCCCCCCCTAAATGACGGGCTTGACTTTAACTGTGTGTGTGTGTGCCTGCGCGTACTTTAGTTATAAACTTTTGTGTTCTAATGTAATGTACACCACATTTTTAGCACTATTTGAGGTATTTAGTGACACACATGAAAAATAAAAACGTTCATTTGGTTTACGATTTTTGGTTTAAAACTCTTATATTTTACAAAACATTATTTTTCGTAAATGTAACTGAAATCTACTTAAAATGCTAAAAGGACAAATTTCTTTATTTTTTGGCTTTTCAGAACAATTTTAAATCTGTATTTGAATCAGAAAAGTTAAATTTAGCACATATCTACTGTTTTAGAAAAGAACTTTCAAACTAGAAAATAGCGTAATTTTCTAAAATGAAATAAAATTTAAAAAAAAATGTTTCTCCAAAGTAAAATGGGAAAATAAATTTATAATCCGTCTTCAACGATCGCGAACACGAACTAACCTTTATATTCATAAATTTTTCATTTTTTCAAATATTTTCTTGCTGAAAAATCTTCACTCATTAAAATAACCCTCGAAAAAATATTTTAATATCTTGTGATATTATATTCTCAAGGGAAAAGAATCAAAAATCAAAATTAAGCATCTCTTTCCACAATTAAGTACTCACTACGGACTTCCGCTCACCTTAAGTTTTCAGAAAAAAAATGTTAGTATTTGACTTCTTTTAAGTAATTAATACTTATTTACTTATACTTTAATGCTCTTATAAAAGCTTATAATTATCTTGATAATTCTTTAAATATCAGTGTTTCATGCATTACTGCTCTTTTTTACATAAAAGGATTTTTTTATAATAGAAACATAATAATGAGAACTTTTGAATTTAACCCATTAATGCCTGACATTTTTTTCCCAAAGTTATTTTGTATAAAAGTTACAAACAGTGTTTAATGGACAGGAAAAATAATTAAAAAAATATCATGTAAAAATATTTTTTTATTAAGGAAAGAAACATCGTCCCTTAAAAGTTACGATAGACCCCAGAGGGTAAAGAAATTTTTTACTAAAATTTGTTTCTGCCTACGATAGAATATTTAAAAATACATTTTATAAGAAGAAATAAAATCAGCAATTAACATAAACTGGGAAGCTGGGAATCACTTTGAAAACTTGTTTTTTTTTTTCTTGAGGATTGTGAACGATGTCATTTTTGATAAAGATTACATTAAAACGGCTACAGAACACACTTTACAATGGTTATGTGCTGCAATCTGTTACTAACGAATTAAAACAATACCAAGGTACTAATTGAACACTATCATTTGGTTGAAATGTTAATTTCTTGGACATTCAGACCCCTTTTTTGGACCGTCCTTAAAAAGGGGCGCTAGGCATTAATGGGTTTGCATAAAATATGGAGATAAAACTTCTGTATATGGCAGAAAAATATGGGCAGTTCATTATCAGAGTTATTATTTCCTCTTATTTAACATTTTCAAATCTTATTATTTGAACGTCAGATTACATGCTTTTTTTTTTTTCATTTTCTTTATACTTTCTTTCTAACCTTTTTACAATATGAACAAATTATTTATAGGATAATTATTTTTTGACTTACACGGTAATTGGATACCGTGATTATGTATACGTATTTATGATACATATACATATATATCTGTGGCTTGGTTCTAAAAAGGCCAATGTCAATTTTCTCACATTATGTGTTATTTACATCAAAAGTTTCTAATTTAGTAAAACTCTAATTCTACAAAGGCCAATGTCTATATAATATATCTTAATATATATATTATATATTATATAAATTATTATATATATTATATATTTATAATATATAATATATAATTTATATAATATATAAGACATTTCATATGATAAAATAATGTTTCTTTACACTAACAAAAAATAATAATGGGAATCTTAATATAAGAAAGTTATAGCATTCTAAAAAATCTCAAAATCTTTCATCGCCTTTTTCTCGAAACTAACATTTTTGACTTAGGCCCTTTTAGAACCAAGCCACAGATATACATTTCAATGAAACGTAATTTAAGTAGAAATTGGTTACTTTTAATGTACGTTGGGGAATGTGAGGCTAAGTGTAATAGTTAAGATTTCTTATTTTTTTCAAAATGAACCAATTGGAAATTTGATTTGAAATTACAATACATAAAGAAAGAGCAATGTTTTTTTTTCAAACATAGTACCTTCACATA
Source organism: Uloborus plumipes (assembly GCA_038373865.1). Lineage (NCBI taxonomy): Eukaryota > Metazoa > Arthropoda > Arachnida > Araneae > Uloboridae > Uloborus > Uloborus plumipes. The sequence continues at coordinate 3,657 of JAXGGA010023128.1, read as the reverse complement.
CTCCAGGGTCCCCGGTTGATCCAGACCAAGGGCTGAGCAAACCCTTGGCCCAGCACCCCCAGAGGCATCGTTTCACTTGGAGAGGACTTTGTGACCACGACATTTTTAACGTCCCTCAGCCACCATTAATCAAGACGGTGGATCTTTGATCGGCTGGGATCGAACCCGGGTCCCTCCGGTCACGAGTCCGACGCCTTGCCGATCGGGCTACCACGGCACAATGAAACATAGTACCACAAGATAGGTAGTGCTGCAAACCGTGAAAATATTTCCCATTTCATTTTGGCCTGCCGGTCCACATTGTTCCACATTCCCCTACCTTAGTTTTCAAGTCTCTCGAACGGACCTATTTACGTTGTGGTTTTTGCTAAATCATAAAATGACTTATGTTTCTCATCGTAGTATTTTTTTTTTCAATTTCTTCTTTATATTTTATTTTACAAGTAAAATAAAGTGCAATTATTACTTGTTATATTATTATTTCTTTATTTTTTGAGATAGAGACTTTATTTAGTTGGTTTTTTGAATAATGTCATTTATTTATGTACTAATATTTTTATTTTTATTAATATTATTACTATTATTTTTATTTTGAGATAGAAAATATTCTTTGACTTCTAACAAACCTATAAACAACTTAGAAAAATAAAAAAGTTGTTTTAGTGATTTTTATGTTACTAAAGCAATACATGAATCCATAGGGCATAATGGTTTTTACCTCAATGTGTTAAAGGCAAATTCCTTGAGTATATTGCGATAATATGACTTATGATTTTTGACAAATAAATAAATACATAAGTATTGCTAAAAAGTTAAATTCTCATGTTGAGCTTTTAAACTTTGCGCTCCATACTTAATTCAAAGATTTCGTTTTAAATTTTTATATCATTACTTCAGTGTTCAAGACTCAGAACTTCAATGAACTGCAAATTTTTACCATCAAAGCGACGTTTTCTCATTTCAAAGGAAAAGTTTCTTTCATTTGCACATCAGCAAGCGCTTGCAAATAACTATGCATAAAAACAGCTTTTAATACAAGTTCAGATAAAAACCTCTTTGATATCTTCAATCTCACAACATTGTCAATAATCCTTATTACAACTTTAAAATATTGCACACTTCTTCCTGACAGCACAGATCACTGCATACTCGAGTTTCCCCGACTCCACAAATCTTGTTAGAGTTACCTTATTATACAGACTTCACGGGTCCCGGGCAGATTTATAGCGAAACTATATATGTTGGCAATTTGTAAAAGAAGCATGAAACAAGCATGGCAGTTTCTTTCCCTGACATCCATACTCTCCGCTTCCTTAGTTCCGGAGGATAAATAAGATAACAACTGGAGCGAAAATCATGCCGAGTCGGAATTTTTTGTGATGGAGATAGTCAATATGATGGGAGAGGAGAAGTCTTGCAGAGAAAAAAAAGTTCAGTCAGAGATCCGGGGAGTGATAAGGAATCGCGAGCAAAACTGTTAATGATAATAAAGTAAAAATGTGTTGGGAAGAGAAAGTTTCTGAGATTGAGCTTAATTCATAAAATTATTTATTTATTTATCTTTTTGTTTGTTTGTTTTGTTTTGAAACAAGTATTGTATATTTAATTCTAGAATGTAGGGCAAAGCGAAATAGTTAATATGTTTTATATATTTCGCTGCTAAATAAAAAAATAAATATGAAAAAGATATATAAAATCATGATGCAGATTGTCAACATGATGGGAGAAGAAAAAAACTCAGTCAGAGATAACCGGGAAGCGATAAGGATTTGTGAGCATCATCTGTGAATGATAATAAAGTAAAAATGTGTTGGGAGGAGAAAGTTTCTGAGATTAAGCTTAATTAATAAAATTATTAATTTATTTATTGACTATGGAATGCATATAACATTACTGAAATCAAAAGTAATTGTTATTTGTGTACTTTAAAATCAATTAAATAGATAAAAATTATCATCAAAATCAGTTTTAATTATAACACACGTTAAAGAATTACACTGCACATAAAAAAAATAAATTTCACTTATCGTGCTAGTCAGAAAGGTTTACAACAACATGTAAGAGCTTTCAAATAAATGTGTTAAAATAAAATTCATGAAAAAATTTAAATACTAATTAAAGTTGTATGAAATATCATTTACAGATATGTAAAGAAATTAGATTAAGCTTGTTTATTTTAGGTTGCTTAAATTAGACTAAGGTTGCTTATATGGATAGGATTTTTAATTAGCAGTTATGCAACCAAAATGACGACTTAATTAAAAAGTCCACGAAAATTAGAATTTGAATGGAATGACTTATTTGTTTGCTTCCATTGTTCATTGCATTATTTTGCGTCAGTTTGACACTTTTATTAGACGTTTTCGGAACAGTTTCAGACTGGTATTAAATTTTATTCTAAACTAAAATTAATTCCAATCACTTTTTCTGTCCTGTTTCTGCTTATTATTTCGTAACTTTCCTTTCATAAGTTTGTTTTTTAATCGGAATTGAAAAGTATTGCTTTTCCTCGATGCGGAAAATAAAATTTTCCAAAGGATTAAACATATTAACTTTCAGTTATGGGTGTATCTGACAGAGCTGATCGTACAAGCCAACTATTCTTCTGTCATTGACACTGAATTATTTATTTATTTTCTTGTATATGTAGGATGCATGTCGTACTTCCCATGTCGTACTACCATTAAATGCTGATCTCTCTGTCTCTCTCTTTTTAAAAATTGTATAACAAGTAGTATCTCGTTTTATCCTATTCAGAATTCTTGTACAGCTTCCATAAATAGCTGAAAACCAGGTTTTTTGCTGATTTTTTCTTTTTCTTTTTTTTTTTTTGGGATACAATGGATCCAATGGATACAATGGATGGAATTGGGATTGGGATCGGTTTTGCACAATGTTTTTTTGTTATTTATTTATTAATTTTTGCATCGACGGAGCAGCTTCAAGGGTTCTTTTTTTCAACTCTTTAAAAATTTTCCAATGAACCTGCACCATTTTCAATGAGATATCTCAAGCTAAATTTAACATCTCCTACTTTGTATATTAAACATTAGTTAGCATTTACATGCAGAATCAGTCAAAAACGTGCCATTGATGCTGTGGAAAATCTCCATAGTCTAATTTTGACATGAGCGCATGAGGGCGCTGTTATTTGTTCCTATGCAAATTGCTGTCGGCTCTTAACTGTATTTATATCTAGTCGGATGGCACTTGTGTTGTAGATTTTAGTAGTTGTTGATGGTTGGAGCATAGTTTGTAAGGGCGACATGCCCGCTTCAAACAGCAAAATAAATCTATGTTTTATTTAAATAGTCGTCGTCGGAATCATTTCGTCTCAGATGCAAATGTGTGTCTACAGTATCATAGTACGTCCGTAGGAGAAAGGGGGGCATATGTGAACAAAAATGACACTTTTGGATATTTGTCATTTTTAATTTGAGATATCAAAGAAACAAGTGCTATACATGATGAATAAAACATTTGCGAATATTTTCATGCAGTTAAATATTTTCTTCAACAGTGAATGCCAGTCAAAAAAAAAAAAAAATAAGTCAAAAATACATTAAATTTTGTTCACATCTGCCGTGGGGCACAAATAAACACGGATTCATATATGGTATAAAATACACCTAAGCATATTTCTAAGTATAGTGTTTA
>JAXGGA010023127.1:0-13919 GCA_038373865.1 Uloborus plumipes | reverse complement strand
AACATACTTATAGGACTAAAATGAGCAATAATTGTCTTAATCAATTTTTTAAGTATCAATTATTTTAACCAAATTCTACACTGTTGGGAAAAATTGTGTGATGAACTGGGACAGGAAATGACTTTATTAACAGCTGTTTAACCCATTAATGTCTGACATTTTTTTTCCAAAGATATTTTGTATACTGGTTACAAACAGTGTTTAACGGACAGGAAAAATAATAAAAAAATATCTTCTATAAAAAATAATGTTATTATTAAGGAAAGAAAAATCTTCCCGTAAAAGCTACTATAGACCCCGGAGGGTACATTCTTTTTTTACTAATTTTTTTTCTGCCTACGATATAATGTTTAAAAAGACATTTTATAAGAAGAAATAAAATCAGCAATTAACATAAACTGTGAATCTGGGAATAACTTTGAAAACTTAGCTTTTTTTCTTGAGATTGTGAACGATGTCACTTTTGATAAAGATCATATTAATACCGCTACAGAACACACTTTACAATGGTAATGTGCTGCAATCTGTTAATAACGAATTGAAACAATACCAAGGTACTCATTGAACACCAGTATTTGGTTGAAATGTTCATTTTGGGGAAATTCAGACCCTTTTTTGGACCGTCCCTAGAAACGGACGCTAGGCATTAATGTGTTAAGCAAGGTTGCCAAGTAAAAATGTTACATTGCAATAATCACATGAAATCAGCCTAAAATATATTTCCCAAATTATCATATGCAAGATTTGTCATATTAATAAAAATAACTCGTCGACATGCGTTAAATAATAGTTTTTTCAAATTTTATAATCTTTTCATGTGTCGATGCAATAAAAAATGCATCTTTTAAAAATTAAAGTTACTAACTTTAATCTGAAGGAAGCAGTGATATAAATAATTATCTCTTCTTTTTTCCTTCCTTGTTTTAGGAAAAAATAATGATTTTCTCCCCTTATCTGTTTTGCTCACTTGGAAATGGGGGGAAATGTAAGTGAATTTCGTATGCGCTGTTTATAAGTTACCATACTTCGCACATGATTTAATCGCGACATATATCAGTCTTCCATTCATACGTCATGATCATCTGCCATTTCTGATTACTTCATTGAAGTGATGTATAAATCAGGGCTGCGGAGTCTGAGTCGGAGTCGAAGAGTCGGAGTCGGACTGATTTTGGACCAAAGGAGTCGGAGTCGGAGTCGCTGAAAAACATGTCGACTCCGACTCCGACTCCGACCACCTCCGATTTGGATGAAATTTTATGGATGTCAAAACATATCTTTGAAACTAAGAGCGGCACTTGTCTTTTGATCTGGAGAAAATGGTCTTTTTGGGAGGTCACAGTGACCTCCGAGAATTGAGGTGAATGTGGTGAAATTACCTGCGAGAATTCTTGAGAAAATTGAACTTTTTGAGAGGTCACAATGACCTCTCATTACCTCCGACTGGGATACCCCAGCTAGCTATCCGCCCCCTAAAGTGAGTCCTATCTACGACCATGAATAAAAATGAAACTTTTAAAAATGGACTTAAGGGTTTTTCCCTCTTCATATTTGGGTAAAAAATAATAATTAAAAAAGCAGGAGTCGGGAGTCGGAGTCGAAAGTTTTAAAATCCCGGAGTCGGCGTCGGAGTCGACCATTTTTTCCTCCGACTCCGCAGCCCTGGTATAAATGAGAGATTAGTTCTAATAATAGTTTCCATGTTGTGAGTTCTAAGTCGTCTTGTCGGAACTACAAGTGTTCATGAAAATCATGTCTGATATTGGATTAAGTCTCAAGTATTTTTTTCTGCCTATCTTTTTAATACGCTTTTATTAGTTTCACATGTGGGTTTGTTTGTGTGTTACAGTGTATGTATGTAAGTAGCTCTGAATAAAAGACAAAATTCACGATCTTTTCTAATATAAAAGTAATATATTTAATAAGCTTATTATTAATACTAAAGGCTAAACTATATTACATGTTGATGACTATAAGTGCACGTAGACTTATATATTCAATAGATTTGAAAATTAGAAAGACATCTTTTTAGTTTGATCAACGCTAAAAGCGCATTTTTTATTTTTTTAAAACTATATTTAGGACTATTCTTTACTAGAGATAAAGTAAAAAGTACCATTTCTCCTACTTTTAATGCTCGGTCAGTATAGATCGAAAAAAGAGTTGGTTCTACTAATGCTAAAAATATTTGGTTATTTTTTTTAATTAATTAACATAAGACGTCAAAAGTGATAACGTAGACTTCACTCGGTTGCACCATTTACTTTAACTTCGTAGTTTTATACATTTGAATTGTTTAATATTTAATCAAATCGCTTAAGTTGATTTAAAAAGTTGACCCCTGGTTAAACTAGAACTCATTGGAGAGTATTCTAAGTTCTACTTTTAATGTTCGTCAATTTCTTTTCAACTCATACTAAAATACTTCGGTTATTTTTTGTTTGTTTGCAAGATCATCAGGTGAGAAATTTTTGACAATTTAAGTGACGGCGCAGCATTTAATCTGTCTTGCTGTCTACTGCAAGTTCGTAAGTTTTTGTGTATTTGGTTTATGCAATGTTAATTTGAATCACTTAAAAATTAGCATCAAAGGTGATACAGGCGCTTCAAAGCATATAATAACTTGAATTATTGTAGTTTAAAAAATTAAAAAATACGCTTTTAGAGAACATGTAATATAGTTCAGCCTTTATTATTAATAATAGCATTAAACATATTAGTTTTATATTTGCAAAGAGCGTGAATTTTATCTTTTATTCAGAGTTACATACAAACAATTGAAACACCTATAATACATCAACATGTGATATAGTTTAGAATTTAGTATCAATAATAGTATTAAATGTATGACTTTTATATTTGTAAAGAACGTGTATTTTATCTTTTATTCAGAGTAACATACAAACCTACAAGTCACTTATAATAAAAGCGTATTATATAAAGCAAGCAGATAGCTTAGTTTTAAAACTACAACTAATAAGGAAAACCAACTGAGGAGCTAGCTATGAGTTTTAAGTAAAAAAAATGCATTTTATATGGTTTTGTTTTTTTATGTGTCAAAAAAATACAGAAAAGCTGCTTCGAAAAATAAACTAAAACTGTCCAGCTACAAATTAGCCATTAGTTTAAATGTGACACATTCAGTCACCCTTCTCCCCTCTCTTTTTTTCCACACTACAATCGCGTGATTCAATGCGAAGTCGCATGGCGAAATATTTCATAAAAGCAAAGAACTCGAATTATCTCAACTCAAGAGTATTGAACTTTCTACCTCATTCAAAAAACGTTCTTTTTAAATTACAGGCTAGTAGAAGAAAACTGCGTTTAAATTTGGGATCGCTTTGGCTAGCCTCGTTTACTTCATTTTGTTTTGAAAACAGTGTAGACCAGGGGTGGCCAACCTTTTTGGAAAGACTGACACTATCTAAGTTAAAAAAGTTCTGCGTGCCACTTTCATTTTTTTCAACAAGTTAAAAAATTTTAAAAAGTTGAAAAAGATTATTTGTTGGCTGACTATGTAGTTTTTACTTAAATAGTTCAATAAAAATAATACAAATGATACTAATCCGAACTTAAGTGTTATCGTTATAAAAGGTTTTATAAGAGTTCAGTCAGTTAAGTTATGCTTAAAATATTAACAAATTATATGAAACATTTACTTCTAAAAATTAAACAGTTCGAACTTAATGTGGCTGATGAATTTGTAACCGTTTTTTACCCCGTCATTAATTTTAGGATTAGTTCAAGAAAAAGCTGTCAGAAATCAGGGTATTGAACGGTGTTATGATATTTTAATATTCATTACAAAAAATATTTGTTCGCAAACATGTTTTGAACCAAGCTCATAATACTAGACCGCTAAAGCGTGTAAATTTGAAAAAAAAAAGTAGTTTGTACAAATTTGCAAAATTCAGCATAATTTGGAGGACTTGCAATTGAAGTAAGATCTTATACTTGATTTCCGATACTGTAAGATGCAGCAGGTCGGCAAATTTGATTTTAAGGTGGATAACAAGTAAAGTCTTGCGAAGAAATAGACAAAGAATTTGAAAAGATCAGCAGTTTTTTTTCTCAGCTTAAAACTCAACCCCAACACTGAATGCAAACTTCAAAAGAAATCTAAAATTTTATTATCTATCCTGGGGTCACATCATTAACTTCCAGCATAGCTACTTCCAGTATTGGTGTGAAATGTGTCAATCTTTTTTCTCCAAAGTCGAGAGAAAGAAACTAAGTTTCATTGTAAAAGAATGTTGGTTTAGGAAACGCAGTTTTCTCTACAATCTTAAATTGAAATTATTTAGACACCGGTTAATAAAGGGTGAAATAGCTAAATTCAATCGCTAATCTCCATTCTTAAGTAACAAGCCCTCACTCCTTACGGTATTTTAAAACACATTCTCTCAAATTCTAAAACCACATGAGTAATTCTTCCTTTGGATAGCTATCGCACATTTGAATGAAGGAGTGACTTGTTATCTTCTTCAGTCTCGCTTGGGAAAAGTTCACGAAACATTGCTTAATCAGAACTAATTCTAAGCTAAATCCGTTTCCCTCAGGCAAAGATGGATATTCTAATGGCACTTAAAATATTTTGTACTAAAATAATTTCCAAGCAGTATAACAAAAACAAATTTATGCGCACCGCTTGTGCAACCAATACTGAACTTTGTACACTCTGGTTTCTTAATTTTAGTCAGAGTTAACTTCTTTGAGCATTTAATCACCTAAAGCTGAAACTATTTAGCAAAAATTCAGAATTTCTTCAACAACATCCAAAATTTCATTCGTGTTCTAAACAAATATCCCTAATGAGCACCAAAAATGACGCAACTCAAAACTTTGAAATAACATACCAACAAACGATTAAGGATCCAAATTTAATAGCTTTCTTGCCATAAAACTCACACAAAGTTACCTCACATAATTAGTGCGTGGTGCCACAAACACGATATAATCAGTGTTATTAATAGTTTAGCGGAAAAAATTTCGAATTTTAAGTCTGCATTATTAAGTAAAAAGTACTAACCAGCAAACGTTATTTCGTAATTCTGTTGCAGGACTTGTAATACTTAAATTTACTGTTGAAAAAAAATCGTAATTTTCTCTAAGGCTGGTTTTTTTTTTTTTTTTTTTTGAGTTGTGTCACTTTTCTTGCTCGTGAGCTAAATGCTTTACCAAGCATAGTCTGTAGCCGTGCCACACTGTGGCACGCGTGCCGCGGGTTGGCAACCCCTGGTGTAGACCAATGGAATGAACCAGTATTGCCACGGCTAATAACCTTTTTTTGTGAATATAAAGATTCAAAATAGAATTCACTAAGTGGTACACGAAAAATATTTTAGATGATACTTTTACTTTCGGTTTAGAAAACTGTTATGTATTTAAAAGATAAAATAATACATTCATTATTAGTAATACATATTACATCAGTTTTCAACCTCTAAGACTGAATAGATAAGAGGGAATGTTTCTTCTACTAAAGATTTTTTTTTTTTAAACTTTTATGCGTAAAAACAGTTACACGTGAAAAAATTCAGAATGTTAATTAATAATTTGGCACATTCTGTTTCTTTCCAGTTGAATTAAATCTTGTACTATTTTGTAAAAAGTACTATTTAGAGACATGATAAAAACAAATATCTCATAGTATCTCTTCTAAATGAATTCAGCAATTGAGGTGAATACTAGAATTTACTCCAACCACATATTTGTATAATGCTTAAAAACTTACCAAGCTCATATGACACAATAAAAGTAACTAGAAACTTTTTCAAAGACATTTAAAATCCATTGTTTTTTTTTCTTCTTTATTTTAAATTCATACTGTTTTAAGTTATGCAGAAATTGATTTTTTTTCAAAGCCTTAAAAGAAAGAATTTAAAAAAATCGTTTGAATAAAAATAAATAAACTGGAGGTTATAGAAATAACAGAAGAAGGAGAAATTGGATTTGAGCTCTTTTTTTTTCAAAAAACCATTATAAGAATATAAAAATTTAAAAAAAGAAATCGCTTGAATACAAAAAAAAAAAAAAAAAAAAAAATACACCGGAGGTGAAAGAAATAACTGAACCGGAGAAATTTAATTTGATTTTCCCGAAAAAAACCATAAAATAAATTAAAAATTTAAAAACAAATAGCTTGAATAAACAACAAATAAACAGATAAATAAACCGGAGGTAAAAGAAATAGCAACAAGATAAATTTGATTTATCTGCATCAGGTTTAATACTTTCTGCTTCAATAGGGCATGCTTGGGACAAACTTCACCGCCAGGGAGCGCGGCACGTACAACTGGGATTGTGTCCTTCCGGTAGTTCGAGCCTAGTGCTTTTTCATTACGCGATGCACTAATAAATTATAGGAATTGATCTTTCTCAAGTGTAATACATTTTAAAGCTTAAAAAAGGGTATGATTGACGAAAAGGAGACTGTTTCCTCGTTAAAAGTCAAATTAAAAGTTTTCGGAGCTAAAGCAAGTGGTAATAAAGCGGAATTACTAACCAGGTAAGCAAGGAACATAGTTTTTTGAATAAAGATCTTTCAAAATATTGTTAAAACATTTCCTACTGTCATTTTTTTTCTTTTTTGCTGTACACAGAGTTGGAAATTAACTTTTAAAAATTTCACACGCTAAATCATCGCATTGGAACAGGGTTGATAGAAATCACGAGTTTTTAAATAGATTTTTTTTAGTTTAAGATTAATAAGGTATATTTGATGCTAACAAATTAAATTGTTCAAGTTATATGTCTAAATCCGATTCTTCTTTTATGTATAAATTGAAAAATACATAAAACTAAAAATGTAAATAAGAGTAATTAATAAATTAGTAGAAAATACTGTCGACGCTCGTTATAACGACCACACATTACCCAATATGACGACCAGTGGGAAAAGTCCCAATTTTATCTTCATAAACTATCCCTATAATTGTAATCTACCTCTTATAGCGACCACTCGTTATAAGGACCTTTTTCTATGGAACAGAGATGGTCGTTATATCGAGCGTCGACTATATTTAATTACAATTTACGGATTTTTCCTTGTTTTAATTATCAAAATCGCATAAAGAATGCTTCATGTTAATTTGGATTCTTTACTCCTTCAACTACAGAATTGTTAGAGAGATATGAACTAGACTACGGGATAATCACAATAATTTTATTTTTCCTGAAAATTTTAAACCTATTTCTCTATTCAGGAGCTAAATTCAGTGATTTGTAAATGAAAACAAGTTTGGTTGTTTGTCGTTTCCAAGCCTGTTGCGAAGTTTCGATTGTACTAACCCATAAGTAGAAAAAATTATAAAAGAAATCAAATTATAAAATAATTTGAAAATATTATAGAATTATATTAACTGTGGAAATGAAGAATAAAAATAACATAGAACATTGAATTATTTTCTTCAAAAAATGATTTTTATTACTTTATTAATTTTTTTAAAGAACCATTAAAAAAATCCATTAATAAAATCATCTTGACACCTACATCTTGACTTTTAAATCATCGCCAAGGACTAACACCCCCCCTCAAATCCTTGTCCTATTAATTTACATATTTTATTTTTTAACACTGTTTTGACTTACTGAATGTAAACGAATGTTGAAGAGGATTGTATGACAAGCTCATATTTAAATGAATACTTTAAAAGCTTAACTGCTAACAGATGAATCCCTTCTAACTCCTCACACAAACATCTTATAAGGTATAAATACAACGTTAAAAAAGCACGAATACACAGGGAAACTGCAGACACGTGTTTCGGCGTTGCAAAGAACGCCTTTATCAATGCAAAAAAAAAATTGTGAGCTTGTGCATCCATAAGCTCACAATTTTTTTGTTTTGATAAAGGCGTTCCTTGCAACGCCGAAACACGTGTCTACAGTTTCCCTGCGTATTTGTGTTTTTTTAACGTTGTATTTATACTTCAGATTTGTGCACAAAGGTATTTTATTCACAAACATCTCAGTCCATATATCCTTTGCAATTTTTCTTTTCAATTTTTTTGAGATCATGATTTTTTATTTTGCTTTGGTTTTTTAGTTTTGTTTTAACAGGTGCGGATCCAGGGGGGGGGGGTATGGGGGTCATGACCCCTCCCTTGAACTACCAAATATAGTCAACAATGTCTTTTTGAGACTTATATTTCGGAAAAAATTGCTAAATATCCCGTTTTCATACAAAAATTGCACTTTGAACTCTCGCTTTTCGAAATTGACCCAAACCTGAACCAGAAGCTGAGTAGAATTCAAATCACAATAATACAATATTATGTTTATTTTAAAATAGTCAGCCAAAATTTAAGTTCGATTTTAATAACAATAGTGTAATGCAACGCAAGGAATTATAAGAACAACATTCAAAAACTGAGTCTGACCATTTCTTATATTTTATTTATATAATACTATGTATCTAATTTTATCAATATCACCAAAACAAATTCACTATCTGAATTGCATAAAACAGAAATGACATACACTTACCGGTTTTCTTGGTCAAGAAGTCACTTTCTTTAAAATACCTGCTGCAAACTTTCGCGTACTTACTAGGGGTTTTGAAAAACGAATAGATATTATCTTTTTTTTTTTTCACTTGAATCCGTTGGAAATGAATGGAAACATAATTCCTCACAAGCTTTGGAGGTTGCAGAACATTGAGGGACGCAGCAATTCCATGGCATTTTAAATTTTATATGTTCTATTACTCAGACAAAACAACGGCAGAAGCCAGCAGTGGAATAACCGGAAGTGCTTAACACCCAGCGCGCAAGGAACTATGGGAATTTTAGCATGCCCTATGCTCTCCACCTCCCATTTAACTCCAAATGCGCCCTGATTGGTTGACAGCCCACAATCATTTGACGCCACCATTAGTGACTCGTTTCGTGTTTAATAAATAGCATCATTTGAGGTTGAAGCCCGACCAATTGTGTCTCCATTGTGCTTCATGCCCCACCGCCTTTCAATCCAACCATTACCGTTCTTCTTGCCCAAATATCTTTAACACTTATTTTTCGTCTGAAGGCTTTTACTTTTAAACAGACTTTTAATCACGGATTGAAAACATTCTTCACATAGGCTTTTGCGACCGTTGCCAATCTTAAATTTTAAAGCGACTAGCTTCATAGCCGGGGTTGCCCGGGTGCGTATTAATACAACATAGCATTCAGAAAAGAAAAAAAAAATTGGAAGAATTCTATTCTTACTTGGGAAAATAAAAATTTGCATCAATTTGTCTCTTAGGTAGTTAAAATCTGGAGAGTGGTTAAAATCTGGAAGAAAAACAGGATTCACGGAAAGTTCACAAAAAAAAAAAATAGCATCAAGTAAAAGCGAAAAAGTATGAGGTTTTTAATTCACATTTTTGCATAATTCCTCCAATAGGAGGACTAGAAAAAGCTCGCAAAAATTAGAATTAAATATCCGTAATTTTATCAAGTTGTATGCTTAAAGGTCCATGTCGATTACAAATATAGGCCTAGAAAGGCAATTTTCTGATTTTAAAGGCCATTTTATTATTGCAACATACCTCTTATTTGGTTGAATTCAGTCCACATGGTTGTACAAAAAGTTCTAGGTACAAACTCCCAAAAGAACTTAAGGTAGTAGTCTGGTAACTTGGGTTCAGAAAATCAAAAGAATTTTTTTTGCCTAATTTGAAAGTACAATGTCTTGAGAATATACTATGAAAATTTCAGACAGAAATTCGAAATATTTCGGGAGTTAGAACGAGTCTCCTAGAGCGCCTCGGAGACCAACCATTAAGGAAGTAGTCTGGTAACTTGAGTTCAAAAACTCGATTTTTTTTTTTTTTTTTTTTTTGCCTAATTTGAAAGTACAATGTCTTGAGAATATACTATGAAAATTTCACACAGAAATTCGAAATATTTCGGGAGTTATAACGAGTTTCCTAGAGCGCCTCGGAGTTTGTTGTTGAACTTTAAACGCGTTTTTCTCAAAACTCTGTTTTTCTGGTCGGCCCGGGTCCTAACTTTTCTTCTACTGAACCGATTGCTTTCAAATTTTAACAGGCTGTTCTACACACTTATAGTTCTCGTCGGAACTAAAGAGAATTTTTTTCACCCCTAACTTTTTATTTTACAACCCTTTCTTTGCTAAAATAAAAGGACTTTTTTTTGGAAAGTCCGCCATTTTGTTATTTACCCTTGAAATTTAACTTCAGTAGTTCCGACCAGAATGACATGTCTATAGATTAAGAATAATCAAGAATATTTGATTTCAGATAACATCAAGAGCCAAAATCACCCGGGCCACCCACGTGCATTTTTTTTTTTTTTTTTTTTGAAGTTCCAACTTCGAGGGACAATAATAATAGTAATAAACTATTACATTTTTTCAAATAAATTTTTTTTTATATTTTCAATATGTAAATTAAAGCACTCTTAATATTCAAGATAATTCATTTTTATTTTCCTATAAAAAACCACCCTCCAAAGAAGTCATGAAAATAGGCATAAGTTACTAGACTACTACCTTAATTATCACGGAAAGTTCACAGAAAAATAGCACCAGCTAAAAGAGAAACATGCATAAGGCTTTTAATCCATGTTTTTGCATAATTCCTCTGATAAGAGGATAAGAAAAAAAATTTCTGTATCATACATATTTTGTGCCAAATGACAACATGAATTATAATTGTTTTTGAGTTATTTCATGCTAAAATAAAATAGGTGAGTCTTGAAATTCATTGTTTTAATTTTAATCTTTGTTGGAAAATGCTAATATTTAAATATCATAAATTTTATCAATTTATAACCTAAAGGCTCATGTCGATTAAAAAAATAGGCCTAATAATAGGCTAGATTCTTATAAAAGGGTCTTTTTTGACAAAAAACTTGAATTTGAGCTTTTTAGATTTTTTAAAATTTCAAGAGAATTCTAGGGCATCAAGGAACCTCTGCGTCAAATTTGATGAAAATCTGATGCAAACTGTGGATTTGTATACAGAACAAGTATACAAACAATTTAAGGTTCACCTATTTCATTTTAGCATGAAATAAGTTAAAAACAATTGCAATTAGCTATGTTGTATTAATAAGCACTCGGGCAAAGCCGGGTAATAAGCCAGTAGTTTATAAAAGCTTGCTTAAAAGACAAATGAAAATGAGAACTAAATAGGATATTTTAAAAAAACGCAAACAGATTGAAACCTTCTCGGGCTTTAAAAATTTTGACCCAAATGCCAGGACTTGAATGATGGTCAAAGAAATGCTCGACAAAGTGGCTGAAAACGTAAAATATTAAATAAAATCGGAACTGTAGATCAAAAATGTTTCTGAAGAAAGATAAAAAAAATGTAAATGTGGGAAATTCAAAAGAAAAGAAGCGAAAGTCGAAAAAAGCACTCCTTCAATCGCACAAAGAGCACGAAAAATAAGCAAGAAAAAATATGGCCGCCAACAAGCAACAAATTGTTACTTTATTCTTCAAAGTTCCTTTACAGGCGTTTTATGGACTCAGAAAGTTAGGACCTAGGTCACTTTGCTTAAGAAAGCTAGAATCATGAACGCGAAATTGGAAATTTAGTACTTTTATTAGTTTAATTGTAAAAATAAATTGCTAAAAAATTGCAATCTTGTATGAAAGAGCCTCAATCCCGATATTTCACACCTAAGTATTGGCATCAAGACTCTGAAATTTCTATCAAAACCTAAGAGAACAGTTTAAAAGTGTTGAATATAACGATGTTTATGCAAATATTTTGAAATACTGAAGCATGACGAAAAGAGTTGATTATTTAACGTTTACAAATACAAGTGCGCACACAATGTGCGCAAAGCGTAACCCACAAACATTTGAGATATGCTTGCACCTTGGCAATCTGTTGATTAACATGATGACAGACGCAAGCTTAATCGCATAACCACGATGGATCAATTTTTGCTCAGCAATCAGGGAGATAGAAGCAATATGCCGTATAGACAAAAGCTACCATAATCTCAGCTGACCGGATATATATGCTTCAAATGAAACAAAAAAGAAAAATACCGGGAGAAAAATAGTTGTGTGATCTAGAGATCTTGTAGCAAAATTGCAGTAAAAAGAGAGAGAAATGAACTGGACCTTTATTCAGAATATGGATTAAAAAATATGACTCAGAAAGATTACTCTTCTCTTACAATCTACAAGAAAAACTTAAATGAGTGAAATACCGACTCGCATTTGAGACTAGAATGTCTGATAGTGCAGCATCCTCCATTACCGTTTCTACATTTTACTGTAATACATATCGTTCGTGAGCGAGTAAAGTGACTCAGCTGAAGAACGAAATATTTTGCGATTTATTTAAAAGGTATAACTGTTCGGTGAACTGCCTGCACTGTTAAAACTAATGGTTGCAATTGGCACCTTTCCAGGGTGAAACGCTTGTAACATCAGCGGCACCCAGTAGGGTGCCGAGATTTCACCGTTGGCTTGGGTGAAAAACCGGCACCCTCAATTTAACAAGCAGCGCGGGTGAAAGATGGTACCGTATAGGATAGCATAATGGCACCCACACTGTTCACTATTGCAAATCCCCCTGTGCTGTGTGCGTTTTTGTTTTTCAATTGTGTTTACTTTTATTTATTATTTTTATTCACGAAGTCTTGGTACATTTTCACCTTTTATTCCGATTTGAAAATGATTGAAACTTGTAATTAAAGGCATTTTCTCACAGTTCAGACTTTCCAACATATTTTAAAAAATTTATGACTTGGATTCAACTCAGTAGTTTTAAGAGGGAAGGTATTTTTTGGACCCCTTTCAAAAACAAAAACATTCAGTTGTATTTTCGATCAATAAAAAATTGAATCGTTTCATTAAATTCTAAAATTTTAATCAAGAGTTACATATTGATACGTATGAAGAGTTCGACATTTGAATATCTTTATGGAATAAAAGGTAGGGGTACTTGAAAAGCAGTTTTTGGAAAACGTCAAGTTTCTCGACTGATTAAAGATCGAAATACATTTTAACAATCTATTCATTTCAAAGATGGAACAAAACAAAGTAAGCTCTAGCAATAACGAACTCAGTATTCGCTATCAATAACGCCAACGAAATATATTAGCGAAAGCACGAAATGCAAATGAAAACAAATAAGAAAGAAAGAGTCAGGTAGAAAGTGTTTTTTTTTTTTTTTTTCCTTTCTTTTCGCGTTCTGCTGCTTCCTGGCTGTGTCTACGCAGCATAAGAGAATCGCTACACCAGAGATAATTTTCCGTTGGAACACTTTGAATTGCTTTTACATAAGTTGGAAAATCTTAGAACTATGATAAAATGCATGTACTTACATGAGAATTCGAAGATTAAAATGAAGAAATAATCCATTTTTGTAATAAACTCGAGGTGAAATCCAAGACTGTGAAAACACTGTATCGAGAATTCTGTCGTGTCGACGTAAACAAGATGTCCGCCATTCAAATGGTTGATGATGATGATGAGACCTCGGAGTCGCAATACGCAGGCGCCGCGATTAAAGGTGCCGTTTGGTACTGAGAGATGCCTCACTGAGCATGCGCAAGCCCAAAGGGTGCCGATGGCGCTCCAGAATTAGCATAATGCACCTTCTGAGAAGCCTTTTGGCACGGCAAGAGCATTTCAAATTCGCTATGGCACCCCATGGCACCTTGCTTTCACTTCAGCTTTCTTATTGGCACCCCTGCGTCACCTTTAGTTTTAACAGTGTGGGCAACAGGAAAAGCGTTATGAAAGTCTCTATATTTTGCAAAATGATTTACTAATGCTCTAAATCCTAACCTATTCCTTGTTTTAGACAAAACAAAAAACTTAAAAATCTTCCTACGGCTCGCATGTTAAATTGTAGGTTTTCGAGTTGTGTTATTTTTCTTGCGCATTAGCGATATCGCCTCAAAAACAAAACTGTTGTAAGAATTTTCACGCCAAGAAAGCCT
>JAXGGA010023126.1:0-13921 GCA_038373865.1 Uloborus plumipes | reverse complement strand
TGCAATTATGATGTTCATTATTATAGCATATTACCGAATTCCAACTATTTTTCGGAAATTCGGATATAGCGAACCCTCGGTTATAACGATCACTCAAGTCGGTCCGTTGAGGGTTCGTTATAGCGGGGTTTGACTGTATTAAGATATGCTTGAAAGTTGAGATCAAAATACACCGGTCAGAAGAAGTAAATGATCAAACCCACTATCCTTGAATTTCAAGCAGGATGCTTTATCAAATTACGCCAATGCATTTTAATCTTTAGATGCTCTTCATTAAAGTAATGTGTAACAAAAAATAGATTTTTTTGTTTTGTTTTTTTGAAAAAGATTTTTTTAGGCAGTGGTTCTATTTTTCCCCAAGAGCTGGCACGATAAGCTTTAAAATGCGGCGAAACTGATGTAATTTGATAACGGAATGAGGAACATCTCGCATATTGACAGAAAAGCAGACTAGAAAAATAACATATAAGATTCAATAGAAAGTAAGTTTTTAAACATTTTTACGTAATACTAATGCCACCACATACCAATACATTAACATGTCATTTAAAAAGCATACATACTCAGTTTCATCTTCAAACAGCTGCGTCAAAGCTACTGACTTGAATTTTAAAAGCAAAAGCAAAACTTTGTGTCGAGATACTCCTTTGACTCGCCATCTCACACGTACAGTTCCATCTTCCACGTGATGAGTGATTTTCAAAATTTCTACTTTGACTTTGGCAAAATGAAGATGACCATAGAATTTTAGAAGGTACATATTTTGAATATATGCAGTTAGACCCCTGTGGAAAAAATCAATGATATTATGTTGAGCAGTAATATACAGGGTGTCCACTCCAATCGTGGACCAATAGCTAATTTCTAAACCGTTAGAGATAAGCATAGAGTTGATTTAGGAAAAAATCTCCAAATTATGAAAGGAATTTTGGGTCTATTCAATGTTTTTCAAAAAATCAAATTTTGAAAGAGTTACGAAATTTAAATTTTTATACAGCCCCCCAGTCCTATCAATCATATTTAGTAAAACATTCTTGACACTGTAACGTTCAAAACTAAAAAAAAATCACTCCGCTACCACAAAAATTGACCGAGTTATGACGTTTTGAAAAATCAAGATTTTGCATTATTTCATGACGTCATCGAGCGATCGCTTAAGGCGCGTATGCGAAATCCTTCAAAATCTTGATTTTTCAAAACGTCATAACTCGGTCAATTTTTGTGGTAGAAGAGTGATTTTTTTTTAGTTTTAAACGTTACAGTGTCAAGAATGTTTTACTAAATATGACTGATAGGACTGGGGGGCTGTATAAAAATTTAAATTTCGTAACTCTTTCAAAATTTGATTTTTTGAAAAACATTGAATAGACCCAAAATTCCTTTCATAATTTGGAGATTTTTTCCTAAATAAACTCTATGCTTATCTCTAACGGTTTAGAAATTAGCTATTGGTCCACGATTGGAGTGGACACCCTGTATACTCTATTTTAGAATTATAATGCTAACAGAAATCAGAGTCCTACAATTGAATCAGAATGATAAAGGAGCTAAAATATACCTTACTCAGTTTGGAAGAGTGAATTTTGTTCTGATAGTGATATGCAAAAACAACAACAAGTATGAAAGAAACTAATTCCAAAAAAAAAAAAAACATTTTTCATGTATTGGAAAGGAGTGGGAATATATGTAAGGGAATATGGGGCAAACTGAAAAGATAAAATATTTTCAGTTTGCAGCACCACCTACCTAAGAACAGTTTAACTAATTTCTTAAACACATAGTTGATTCCAGTTCGAAAATTATATAACTCTAAAGATTAAAAAATTAATAATACAAGTCATTCTCAAAAATTGATACTTTAATATTTTATAGTTTCTCAAAAATAATTTTTATTATTATAAAATGATCAAGTTTTTATAATTTCAAGGGTTAACTAAGAGCTACTGATGTCTAGTGCAGTACTTATTTAGTAAATTTAGGCATATTATGATTTTAAATGTTTAATACAATTTGTAAAGTGCATGTGAGGCAAAGTGAAATAGTTCATTTGGTTTACTTATTCATTCATGTACTAAATCACTTACATATTCACTCAAAAATTAATTCATTCACATTCTGTCATTCATTAATTGATTCATTAACTTAGTTTTTTATTCAGTGACTATTCTATTTACTTATTTATTGCTTCATTTGTTCTCATCTATTAATTAATTAATTGATTTATTCATTTATTGTTTCATTATTTATTCGTTTGATGAATAATTGTTTCAATACCATACAGAAAAAAAAAATCCACTTTCATTTGAATGTGAAAATTTACTGGCAAAAATAAAAGAAAATTTCAATTCTTTTATTAAATACATTGTTCTTCCTCTACGTACAATAAATTTCCAAGCAAATTTTCAATTTGTTCATTTTAAAAGAAGTAAATTACCGTAACTTTTTGGATCTGGGCTGTTTTTTAAAAATTTTTCTTTCGACCCAGGTACTACGACAGTTGAACCACAGATTTCTTTTCCATTGAAAAGAGAAGGAATAAACTGTCGTACCAGACGTATGAAACCTTGAAAAAATCCCTGGCTCCAAAGGGTTCGAGTGAAAATCTCAACCCCGTCCTCTAAAAAAAAAAGAGTTACGGTACAGCATGTGTACCGCCCGGCTCCTAAAGGTAAATTACTTCACTTCGCCACATACCCCTTCCATTTTTCCACCTTTTTACATTACCATCTGCAGTTATTGCAGCACAAAACTGACTCAAGATTAGTAGAAATTGAAACATATTATCAAAAAGAAGTGAACATTTTGCTAAAAATTTGACTTTTAAATGACCTTATTTGCAAACTTAAACGGCATATTAGCTGTTCTGTAGAGCTTAAATACTCCTAATAATAAAGCAGTAAGTAACCTCCCCCCCCCCCCAGGTCTAAGGTAAAAACATGCAACATACCACCAGCTCTTTTATTCCAAAAAATTTTGTTGGCTCTCTTTGCTCTATACGCAGGCCCGTCATTTGGGGGGGGGGGCAGGGGGGGGTCAATTGCACCCCTCCTGACTTTGAGAAATCAATGTATTTACATATAAGTGGGCGTGGTTTTTGTTGTTTTCTGGTGGAATTGTATTGTATTTTTACCCTTTGCCCCCCCCCCCCCGGAAAAACTTGAAATGACGTCCCTGTCTATAAGAGTCTGTCTCGAATTTCACGGGACAGAAGAAAAATTCGAGATACGAAGGCTTCGAGATACAGCAGTTGTGATAAAACTTACAACATAAGCTATTGGAACAAAGTCAGATACTTAATAACTTGTTTTGCACTGATATTGTTGAATATTTTACTGTACGACATGTTGTAAGTTCACTTTTTACTAATAGGGAAGTTTTCGATTTTTCAATTTTATTTTTATATGATAGAGCGACACACATGAACATCAACGGCGAAAAAATTTTCGCGCTGCGACAAGTAGTTTTTTTTAAAAATAATTTTTAAATTTCAAGCGGCTGTGACGTCACAGGGCTTTCGTTGGCGCTTTTGAACTTTCTACTAAAGCGAAGAAAGAGCGAGAAGCTTAGATGCGAGGAGCTCGAGAAACCGGTTTCTCCGGCTTCTGCACTGTTGTTCGCTCTGCGCTGCCGTAATTTTTTTTCCTCGCCAAGTGATGCGTTCTAAAAATTTGAATACGGATTTCGCCAAAAAATATCAAAACAATCACCCCTAGCAGGGTATTGGATTGCTCTTTGATAAATCCAGTTTTAAATAGTGAATTAGTAGACTTTAAGGTATTGATTACGGAAGGAGAAAATCCCGCAATGTAACGATAATATAGCAAAAATCCAATTTTTATGGATGAAAGGCTGAAAGTTACAGCCGTCTGACGTCACGGGTTTCGGTTTCAAGGCGCGCTTCTTTTGCGCGTGGGTTTTTAAAAAAATCATTAAGAATCAACCGTTGTGTTTTAAAATTCGGCAATGGTGAATTTTTGTGTTTTGTAAGCCTCTTAACAATATCTAGTCGTTAAAAAAGGGATATTCAATAGGTCACAACTACCCTATTGTGATGACTATATCTGTAGCAAGTTAATGCATACCTTTTTACTACAAACATAGTCTTTAAATGATTGTACAAAAGGTGATTTTTGTCTCCAAGTTATACCATTGATAAAGGTGGCTGGAGATGAAATTCGAAAATGAGAGTCGTCAAAATTCCAGCTATAGAGGTTTCGAGATGGCAGAGGTAAGGATAAAAATTACAAAAATAAGCAATTGGAACAAAATCAAATACTTAATAACTTGTTTTGCACTGATATTGTTGAATATTTTACTGTACGACATGTTGTGAGTCCACTTTTTACTAATTGTGATGACTATATCTGTAGCAAGTTAATGCATACCTTTATACTACGAACATAGTCTTTGAATGATTGTGCAGAAGACGATTTTTGTCTCCAAGTTATACCATTGATAAAGGTGATTGGAGATGACATTAAAAAATGAGAGTCGTCGAAATTCGAGATACAGAGGTTGTGATAAAATTTACGAAAATAATCAATTGGAACAAAGTCAAATACTTAACAGATTGCTTTGCATTGATATTGTTGAATATTTTACTGTACGACATGTTGCGAGTCCACGTTTTTCTAATTGTGATGACTATATCTGTAGCAAGTGAATGCATAGCTTTAAGTACGAACAGAGTCTTTGAATGATTGTGCAGAAGACGATTTTTGTCTCCAAGTTATACCATTGATAAAGGTGATTGGAGATGACATTAAAAAATGAGAGTCGTCGAAATTCGAGATACAGAGGTTGTGATAAAATTTACGAAAATAATCAATTGGAACAAAGTCAAATACTTAATAGATTGCTTTGCATTGATATTGCTGAATATTTTACTGTACGACATGTTGCGAGTCCACGTTTTTCTAATTGTGATGACTATATCTGTAGCAAGTGAATGCATAGCTTTAAGTACGAACAGAGTCTTTGAATGATTGTGCAGAAGACGATTTTTGTCTCCAAGTTATACCATTGATAAAGGTGATTGGAGATGACATTAAAAAATGAGAGTCGTCGAAATTCGAGATACAGAGGTTGTGATAAAATTTACGAAAATAATCAATTGGAACAAAGTCAAATACTTAACAGATTGCTTTGCATTGATATTGTTGAATATTTTACTGTACGACATGTTGCGAGTCCACGTTTTTCTAATTGTGATGACTATATCTGTAGCAAGTGAATGCATAGCTTTAAGTACGAACAGAGTCTTTGAATGATTGTACAAAAGATGATTTTTTGCCCCAAGTTATACCATTGATAAAGGTGGCTGGAGATGAAATTCAACAATGAGAGTCGTCGAAATTCGAGATACAGGGATTTTCGTTAAAAATCATTCGAGATAAACATGAGAAAAAACATTAAATTTATGAAGAAAATAAATACCTTTGTGCGATAGATGTGAAGTTTATTCCAACGTTAGAGATGCACAAATATGCAGGTATACCGCAGACACGTGTTTCGAGGCTACAAGGAGCCTCTTTTTCAATGCAAGAGGTGTGAGCTTTAGGATGAAGAGTCATCCGATAAAAGCAACACTTTCGAACAAAAGACAGTATAAATAGCAAGAACTGGATATTAACTAAACAAACAAGACAATGCTTAGAGCCGAAATTTATTACATGAAACCATCAAGAAAAAACCGTTAAGAAATAAATTTCCAAAAGATCCCATAGATCATACACATTGTCAAAAAATGAAACCACTTATGAATAAATTAGCAATAAATTTGCAAATAGGGAAAAAATATATACCGAAAAACAGCAGAAAGAAAACAGAATGAAATAAAATGAAATAAAATTTTAAATTAATCAAAAAATATGAGCAAAAAATTGAAATGTAAAGATTAGCAACACGAAAAGCCAAAAGGCTAACAATTATAATTTATACAAATGGACGCCAAACTGCAGAAAAATAAGGAATCTGGAAAAGAAGGGAAATTGAAAAATTTTGGCGCAGAGAGGTTTTTGACATAAGCTTATGAGATGAAATTAATGGTGCTATTAATAAACAAAATTAATTAGTCTAAAACAAATACAGAGCTTATAAGTGAATAAAATATATACTTACTTTGTAATAACTCCTTTAATATTATTGTAAAAGATTACATTCTTGTGATAAACAGAGTAGTCTTGAGGCTTTTCGAAAAAATTAATCAACTAAAAAAAAATAATGCATTGCATTAAAAAAAAACATTTTTCAACATATTAGACAGTATGATATTAAAGAAATATGACTCTAACCCCAAAATAAAATTAGTAAAAAGTATTTCTTGGTAGCTTGGTACATATTGGAGGCATTTCGGACTAAAACTTATACCAGCTTAAGTCCTGGATTTTCAGCATTTCCCCCAGGCATATTTAGAACGCCACAGAGAACAGCCTCTTTTAAAGTTGCCTTTGATGCAAGCTGCACTTTTTCTGGGTGTGCTCTCCTCGCCTACTTAAAATTGAAAAGTACACTTAACTACTAAGGCAAATCTTTTTCAAAAGCTAACAATTCGCAGAAGCTATATGCAGGGATAAAAACAGCTCAAAGCCAAAAAAGAGGAAAAATTATGCGGCTCAACACTTGAATAGATTTTTTTAAATAGTATGCAAAATTAGTCATGCGAGATTTCCTCTCAATTTGTACTGTGAAATCGAATGTGAAAACGGAAGATTAAAGGTTTTTTATTTATTTTTAATTTTTTTTTTTTTTTTTTGCTCATTTCCTATTTCTATTTTTTTAAGTCATGCAAAACAATGCAGAAAAAAAATTGGTGGGTGAGGAAGGGGTGTAACAATAAATGAAAACATATTTTTTTCCAAACATGATGCAACATTAACTTTTAGATCGCGGAAAAAAAGAAAAAAATAAAAACAGCGGAAAATCGCGAATCCACGGAAGATTTTCATCCCTGTATATGATACATGCATAAGCTATGAAATAAAATTCCTTCATTTCTCTCAATACAAGGATCAATTTTCAAATGAATATTTTGCCACAGCAAGACGTTCACATGTGAGATTGCAGAGGTAACTTTCTATATATATTCCTTTTAAAGAAAAATATAGAGAGAAAGAGAATAAGAAAATTCAAAATTTTCAATACTGTTGATCTGGATTTTCAGCCATAATGCTTTTTCTATGGTAAAATCTGCTACAAAGGATATTTATAACACAAGAAGTAATGTGAATATTTGCATGTATTTTTTAATGATAACAATAACCTACATGGAATCTTTTTTTTTTTAAATAAAAAATGATGTGTCTTAAAATTAGTTTCTAAGCAAATAAAAGGATTAAATATAGAACTTTAGACTTTAGAAAGAAACTTAGTGTCCACTAAATGTTTCCTATAACACAACACAAAATAAAAATAACCAAACTAAAGAATTGAAATAATTGCTTTAGAAATAAAATTATGCCAAATTATTTGACTGAAAAATTTATATTCCATCAGAGTAGTGATTTTTTCTAACATTATTGTATGATGCAAATTCCATAAAAAGCTGTTTGGTCTGGAATTTTCCAAGCTTTCACTGTTTCCCCCAGACATTTTTAAGAGCACCCTGACTACTTGCAGGGAACCTTCGAGATACTGTTCTAGACCACTTTGATCACATATTCTTGATCAAAAGATAAAAATTCACTACAGCATAGCTTTAAAATATAACTCTATCACTTTCATTGTCCACCAGAATGGGTGTGGAAAGATAACAAAATTATTTTGAGAAAAAAACCTTTTAACTGAAGGAATGGTTTTATGACGAAGCTCCCTGCCCTTTTTAGATCTACGGAGAACACTACACGATTATTTTTACTTCTTTCTGTACCTTTTCACTTTAAAATTTTGTACAAACAGTAATAAATAAAAAAAATAACAATAATCTTTCACTCCCAGTCTTACAAATGTTAAAATTACTTCTATGTTATATTCATAAATAATACTTACAGAGTATGTTAGCCTATTTATTACATTGAGCAGCTGTTCTTCTGAAGGTCTGTTAGTGTCTTTATTTTGCGATTCGGAGTCGGTTGCTGCTGAAAACTGATGCAATCCTTCATTCTGCTTTCTTGTCTCACAAATATGAACGGAATTGAACACATCATCCGACGAATATGGGTAAATATCGTGTATTTCAGAGAGATACCTCGTTGAATTCTCGGCTAAGTTTACATCATATAAAAAAGACGATCTATTCAATACAGTCTTGAAATCTCTAGCAGTGAGCAAGTCCTCAAAATGATATGAGTCCTGAGGCAAAGTGATCAACTTGAAGTATCTGCTGTCTATTATTCGGAAATTTTCTTTCAGAAATGAATCTGTGAGGCTAGGCGAATCATATTCGCTTAATTTTTCCTGTTCGGTGGGGGTTTCGCCAGGATTAGGATCTTTATATTTGGAGTTGGTGCAGATGATTCTGGATGAAGGACTGCAGTTGGCTTTGGTTTCCTGAAAAGGCATTTAAGCAATGAAGAGCATAACGTTTTACTGACAGAAGGATGAGATGCAATGATCAACAGTAAAGATTTTTTTTGAAAGAAAAAATTAATTTTGACACTGTCAGTCAGTAACCAGGGGTCAATATAAAGAAGAATGAGGTCCGTTAAAGGATCCTTCACAAAATTCAGTCTCTCGAAAAGGGACCCTTCACAAAATTCAGTCACTCAAAACGGGATCCTTCACAAAATTCAGTCACTCAAAAAGGGACCCCTCACAAAATTCAATCACTCAAAAATGGAAATTTCACAAAAGTCCCACACTCGAAAACTGACTCTTAACAGAAATCCGATTTTAAAGAACGATCCGGAATATTTCTTGCCGTATCTATTTTTCACAAAATTACGAATTAATTTTCTCAAAATTCCACAAAAGGACCTTGGTCAAATATTCTGGATTGACCCCTGGTAACCTGCTCCTCTAAAAGTGAGGAAGGGGTGGGGGAGAGGAGATAACAACACAGCTAACAAGGGGTGGTTGAGCCTCGGGAGTGTTTGGGATAGGTTGGGTTTCTCTCGGTTCCGTTGGCACGAGTAGTGGCTATTTTCTTCTTGCAGAATGCAAGAAGGGTTTTACTGGCTCTTTCCAGGTCTAGGTTCTTCTCATCAATTCATATTGTATTATTTATCACCTCATCATCACCCTTGTACATGTTAAAGTGTAAGTACAAACATTGTTGTTCGTTATCGGCCCAATTGCATCTTCAATCACACAACTTCACCAACATTTAAACGGCCCTCTCTTGGCCAGTTCTGACAGACACATTAAATTCAAATTACGTATTTCACAATCAAGAATTGTGATAGGTATGTGTGTGTACGTGTATAGACATGTGTTTGTGTGTGTGTGTGTAAGAGTATACGTGTGTTCCAAGAACCTGCCCCTTGCACCAGCTGAAAGAGCAGATGGGTGGTCTCAGCGGCTCCGGGACCAATCTGGAAAAGGAACTCTAATGGCAAAGACAGTCGAAAATGAGATTAAATAGCAATTCATCATAGCTCAAAAAAACAATGCACTTACAAAAAAAAACCTTTAAACCTTACTTGGCATACCCTAATTTTTTTAAACCAATATTCGCAATACATCATAAATAGTGATAAGTCGTAACAGGACATGCGGTCTCACAGACCACTCAAATGTTCATCCCACTACTCAAATATAACGTGCTTAGTCTGAATAAACGGTTCTCCCCAATAGCTTTGTATTATGAGGCCTCAAACATTGCCCTCTCTCAGTAATATCCTTTGCAATGTGCACCTGTTTGAAATTTTATCAGTCATCAATAGCATTGTCTGTGAGCTCTTACCTCCACTTCAGTAGCTCTGAAGTTAGAACCACAGAAATTAATTTGTCTATCTGCGCAAAGTTATATAGAAGAGCCGCTATGTAAAACATCCGCTATGAAAACGAAGCCTTCATTTGAATTGCAGATACATATTTTTGCATAAACCAAACAAATAAATAACTTAAGACCCTTAAAAGATAAGATTTTTCAGTCAATTAAAAGAACTCCTATGGAGCTAACTGCAACTACTTTTTTTCTCATTTCTGAGGGAAAATTAAGATTCTTTCACAACTAAGATAAAATAAAGTCATTACGAAGGAAAATAGGAGCGCTAAATATACAATGTGTCTTATAAATCAAGAACAAAGTTTTATTTTAGCAATTAAAGTCAAAATTATCAAAAAAACATCATTACAGCATCTTACTGAAAAAAAAAATTGTTTATAGAAAGAGGAATGTCACAAGTTTTAGAGTAATCCAATCCAAAGTACCAATACACTGTTTCGTTACAACTTTCTTACAACATATATAAAATTATTCTTACTTCTTTTTGGCACAAAATCGAACTGCAAGGGAATCGTTTCCACTGGCTTTGTTTCACAAAGCGATTATGATTGAGGAAACGAACAACGCAAGAGTTAATTTGGACAGAATTCATTTTAAATCATTCTGCTTCGCATCAAAAAGCATAAATAAACAAAACAGAATTAACCGGATCACAGTTGCAGTGAGTAGAGCTTCACGGCATGCGGAGTGCATTTTCACCGAATACAGCTCTTCTGAAGGGAAAAGAAAATGAGGAAAAGAAAGGAGCACACACAGCTGATGTTCTGATGATAGTATTTTTTTCATTTAATTCCTTAATTAACGGAATCGTTAGTGGTTTAGATCTACTTATGATATGGTCCTGACGCTGCTAATCGGTCACTTTGTAACGTTACAAAGACATTTCTACAACGTCTTTAGTTGACGTCGCCGATTACTGCATGTTATCAGTCTGCATCCCCCCCCCCTCTCTACTTTAAGCTGCCAAATACAGTCTAAAACGGCATTTTTGAAAGCTCATATTTAAAAAAAAATTTAGTTTTGAAAGGCTACAGTTAGAAAAGCAAAAAAATGCAACCATTCCCTACGGGTTCGAAATTCATGCCGTAGAATAAGAAAGCAGCCTTTTCATTAGCGCTTTTTGTCATATTATAAAATATAAGGATGTACGGTTTATTCACAGGCGTAGTATTTCAAATTTTTACAAAAGTGGGAGGGGGAGGGGGCAAGCATGCAAATCCAATTTAAATACCAGCGGAAAACAGCAGAATCCATGTCTACATTTATGAAAATACATTGATTTTTCAAAGTCAGGGGAGCAATAAACCATATCCACCAAAACTGGCGAGCCTGATAAAACTCGGGACCGTCCGGTTACGAGTCCGACACCTTACCGATTGGGCCACCTTCGCACTTGTTTAGCGAGGCTATGAACAGGACACAGCAGCCAGAAGACTCATGTTTATGGGATGAGGAAAAGTTTTCCCAACTTGTGCGATATGCACAAAGGCGCCCCAATAGGAGGTCACGGGAGGTCGTTGTGACCTCCACAGAATATTCTTTTCCGCGAATTTTGCTGACGATTCTGTAAATCTTGAAACAATATTGCGAGAAAGATTCCTTTTTCTGTTATAAATTTATTAAATTGTTTTAAATGCTGCCTTATATACCTTGTGATTAGATTTTATTTATGTCTGCTACACAATGGTGTGCAAAATTAAGGCCAATACAGTTCTTTCAATATTGCTCCGCATTCGCACAAACACTTTTGAAATGAATGTAAATACCAGAGGATCTCCAAGACGTAAGAATATCGGTACAGTGAACTCTCACTTATGCTCCGGCTCTAGGGACCAACAGAAAAAGGTGCATAAGTGAAAGAGACGTATAAGTGAACAAGCCTATTTACAGGACTAAAACGCAACATAGGTTCTAATGAGAGAATGAATAAGAATGTTTCTATAGAAAAGGGACATATTACTACGGTTTGGCAATTACTGTAACGTAACTATAATGATAAAGAGAAACAAAAATTGTAGCATACATAATTACAAACTGTTCCCTTTAAAACGATGCATTGTCCCTCTCCGAACTCTAGTTCATGCGGAAAAAATGCCTTCCGTGAGCAATAAAGGCGAAAGATTAAAGAGGAAAGTGATGGAAAATGCTTATTTTTTTAAGAAAATAAATTAAATTTTTTACATTTTAACGAAAATTCGGCGCATAAGTGAAATATTTATCTTTGGAGCGACGCATAAACGAATGATACCATTATTATTTTGCTATGCAATGTGCTGGGACCAGTAAAAATCGTCGTTTAAGTGAAAAAGGCGCATAAATGAGGCGGCGTATAAGTGAGAGTTCACTGTAATATAATCAACACTCCCCAGGAAAGAAATCAGAAGGCTAAAAATAAATTTTCAAATGTTCAACAAGAAACAGCCAGCTTTTAATAGAGGACATGACTGCTCTGCAAGTTTAACATCATCTCACAGGCTGAATAGGATATCCTATTCAGCATGGCAGCCTATTCCTTTTTAGCTCCAATTGCATCTCTAGAACTTAAACTGACCTTAAGTGTCTCCCCAGAAAGTTTGACACATGCTAGATGGAATCAAAATCCGGATACCTTGGCGGATAATGCATTCGTTTATTATTCTCTCTTTCTCTGTGTGTGTGTGTGTGTGTATATATATATATATATATATATATATATATATATATATATATATATATATATATATATATATATATATATAATATATATATATATATATATATATATATATATATATATATATATATTTATATATATATTTATTAGGGATGCACCGATTAATCGGCCATAATCGGCCACTTTGATGATTTTTAAAAATCGGTAAAATCAGGCCGATTAATCGGCGGATTTTGTTTATTTTTTAATATTACTTTTAAGGTACACCTTTACTAAGAAATTATGATGAATAATTTTATTTTTCGTATTGATTTATCCTCACACAGTCGATACGAAGTTTTAAATAAATTTAATTCTCCTATTTTGAATAAATATACACATACACGATTTTGCAACGTTTTTGATGTGTCGATGCTATTTTCTTTAGCATAGTGCTTCCAGATAACCTCTAACTTTCAAAGAGTAAAAGTCTTGAATTAAATTGCTACTAATAATTGAAAAGTTCAACTAAAAGTACCCCTAAATTGCAGTGCTCACCACAGACTCCCCTCCCCAGAGACGGACTGGGAAGAAAATTCGGCCCTGGGATACTTTTAAAAAACCGGCCGTGGGGAGGGGGGGGGTAACAAAAAATCGGAGAAACATGGATCCCTACCCAATCACTAGCCCTTTTCCGAAAACTTTTTTACTGACAACAATACAACTCTTATTTTAAGCAGTAATTCAACGCAGTAATTCACACACACGCGCGCGCTCCCGCACACCAGGCGCGGATCCAGGCGGGGGGGGGGGCGGTATCGACGTCGAGGCCCCGAACCAAAATCAACCTCAAACTGCATTTTTGGCACTTATATTTCTAAAAAAAATGGCGAATACGCCCCGTTCTCGCCCAAAAATGGCACTTCGACCCCTCCCTTTCCGAAAATGACCCCTCCTGAACCAGAATCTGGATCCGCCCTTGACACACACACAGTCGAGTCAGTTCCCAATAAAACGATTTGTAAGGAATGTTTAGAAGCAAATTATTTATTATTTTAAAAATATTTTTAATCGATCGTGATCACAAAGTCTTCCAAGTGAATCAATACCTTTGGCGGCGATTTACCAGGTTTCTAGTCTGGATCAGAAAATACAGCGCTCTTCAGGTGCTCATTTAACCGGTTAAACCACATGTAATGGCAGGTACAAGGGAGCCCTGAAGTGTATGTGTTTTTGATAAAACCGAAACTTTATGATATTATACCATAACCAAATTTACTAAGGACTAAACTTTACGATTCTACGGATAATTCGCCACCTGGTCAAATTGCCATCCAACTCGTTAACAAAGAAGCAGGCGTGACTTCGCTGCAGGAGAGTAACATTAACTGAATAACAAGTTC
>JAXGGA010023125.1:0-13923 GCA_038373865.1 Uloborus plumipes | reverse complement strand
AATTTAGCTTTGTTTCAACGTAATGATAAATTTATTTAATAGACATAGCAAAAAATAGTCAAACGTTTAGAATAATAATAAAATATTTAATGAACCAGTGATTGCATTTAATTACTCAAAAATTGTTTATTCAGAGTTCAAAGCAAATTTGACTTTTAAATCAACATAATCTTACTAATATATAGCAAAAAAAATTGCAATCAAAACTGTATATTGGACTAAATAACAGCTAAGCATCACTTAATCAATTTTAAAGGAAGTTGTTTTAACTGTAGCTAAGTTAATATTTCTAGCAATTGTGCTGTGTTTGAGGGCGTATGAACAAACTATCTACTATATTAAATGAGCTAGAATTTCGTGCAAAGGTTAAAAATAAATTATGAATTCTTACGAAGATGCCCATGCCCATATTATACTAAATTAAAAAATCGCCAGTAACATGTTTTTCCCTTAAGAAAAAGTAGCAAATAGAGCAATAAAATATACTAATATTCAAAAAAACATCCAATCAATTTAATTACACATTTTGTTCATTAATTTTCTTTTTAGATATTTTTGTTAATTTGGCTTTGTTTACTAAAATGTCTTAATATATGAATTACATAAAATATCAGAAAAAAAGGCTTCAAAATACAGATTTCCTATTAATATGCCTAATTTAATGCTCTATAATAACGAAGGGGTTAAACTTGAGTAAAATTTTACAATAGTAAACAAATTTTCATAAATAAGGAAAAGTCCTCTACAATAACCAACGGTTCAACAATATCGCTCCTGATTGCTATTTATTAAAATATTATGATTTTAAAACTTTCAGACAAGCTCTAATTTTTATGATTTTGACCATCCTGAAAGTTTCAAAAAAACAAATGTAGAATCCGAATATTTTTCGAATTATAACATGTCATTGTAGGTTATAACATATCGTTGTCAAGAGATAGAATCTGCAGAAGTGTGATAGTTCATTTACTCATACAAAAACTTGATTAACCCTGCTGCTGTGTTCGTCCCGAACATACGTATACTGTGTTCGGGTCCAAAAGGACCCAACATATGTAATTTATTCCCTAACACCGCTTTTTTTATATTTTTTCGAGTTTAATTGTTATATTTGATTTTATTAGATACTTCCAAACATAAATCACTCAATTTTTGTATTTTATTTTACATATTTTATCCGAGAAAACACATAAATAAAATTTAAATATTATAGCAATTCCAGTTTTCGTACTAAAGAAAACTAACAAAAATATGTAAGCTGTTACTTTTAGAAATTTACTAGAAATTTTTAAGCTTAAAAAGAAGTGTTAAAAATGGAAATACGAACAGTACAACATTTGTATGAGATGTACAGATTTATGTACAGAATCATATGCGCGGGGGAAGCGGCGGAGAGAGGGGGTAAAAGGGAATTCCCCTCAGATAGGCATAATTGCAGAGTTTGCAGTTCTATGAAAGTTAACCTTGAAACATTTTCACTGGTACTGATTTCAATTCATAGAAAGGAAGAAATGGTATTCAGAAAGAAAAAAAAGAAGAAAAAAATGAATGAAAGAAAAACAGAAGATAACCATTAAAAAATATTTAAAAAACGTACAAAAACAATGAACAAATGTTTTATTTATTGTTTCATAAATTATGAATAAAATAAACAAGCATAAAATTATTTTGTTTCTCTGATACATGCTTTTTAATCATATGGGTCCAAAAGGACCCGAACACAGTATTAGTAAACTTTTTTTTGACAAGTAGGGTTATACTTCAATCAAAACAAAAAAA
The DNA here is from genome assembly GCA_038373865.1 of Uloborus plumipes. NCBI lineage: Eukaryota > Metazoa > Arthropoda > Arachnida > Araneae > Uloboridae > Uloborus > Uloborus plumipes. The sequence goes on along the minus strand of JAXGGA010023125.1, from coordinate 12,144 downwards.
ATATGTGTGTAATATAACATGAAAATGAACACATTCATGAAGTTAAAACGTTATACCAACGTTACTCGAAAATTTATAAGCAAATGAAATCTGTTTTGGGTCGAAAAGGACCCGAACACAGTAGCAGGGTTAATCTGATTTAAGTTAAGGCTTCTTTGTAGTTTATAAAACGATACATTGTGCCTTGTCTAGTTGTCAAACGAGTCTGAAACGCGCATGGATGTACTTTCTCTCTCCTGTCCTTGTCCTTTCTCTGTGGGGAAGATTGTGTTGTGAATGACAACTTACTCTATAAACGGGTCGTATATCGTGGTGTTGAGCTAAATCGGACTTCCACCTTAGGGCGGAATTCAGGTGAAATGCTGCATCTGCAAAAGTGCGTTGCACACACAAAAAAAGTGCAAATTCAGCGCTTTTGCTTAAACAACGTTTCACAAGAATCCAAAAACACAAAAATTTGCGTGTGCAACGCATTTTTGCAGATGCAGCGTTTCACATGAATTCCGCCCTTAATGATGCTACTAAAAAAGGAAGCCGTGACTATTCCGCCTTTAATCGGGTAGAGGTATCTACTCGGGCTCGGGTATCCAAGTGGTTTCAGTAATAACAATAACACGACACATTATATAGTCCGATGAGTCAAAAAACTCAGCAGCAAACGTTGATACATTATTTTCAATTATTTAATCAAAATTCATCTGATTGTTATAAGGTAAGGGTGGTTGGGGTAAAAATAAACATAGGGTAAAGGAAACAAACCCTATTATTACAAGTATGGTAATATTTGAAACTATACTTGAAGATTAGGTAACATATCGCACCCTTGCTACAAAAGTGCCACAACTCAAAAAACTACGTTTTCCAGGAATTGCAAAAAACTGTTCCCGGGCTGACTAGGTATATTTTAATATTTTTGAATTTGTCAATATGCAGATCAATACATCTCAAACTATGATCGTTAGTTACGTACGTTACTCTACGACGGCTGGACGACAACTCAAGGAGTGGGGGTCTCAGTGGTCGAGCGGTCTAAGGCGTGTTGCCGATAACTCTGAGACGGTGTACTTAGTGATGTAACTCTTTCATACATTGTCTGTACAAGATATATGTAATAAAAATCATATGTAACGGAGGAAAACACTAAATTGTAATCATCATCAAAAAACCTGGGCATATAGCCCAAAAACGAAACGAAACGAACTCAAGATGTGGCATTTCAGTGGAAGGGGTCCTATGCATCTTGATAACAACAAAACGCCATAACTGCCCTTTGGCGGCTGATTTTTCAATGCAACTTCTGGCTCTTTTGAAGATTGGTAGAGACGTGTAAACTACGTCGAGTGACGGTCATAACTCAAAAATCACAATTTTTGAGTTGTGGCACTTTTGTAGCAACGGTGCGATATATTACAGATACGGAGAGTTCCGCTTGTTTCCTAATAATTTTATAAGCATTATCATTGTTTGATTTTGACATTTTAAGAAGTTGCTTTTAAAAGTTGACTGAACTTACATTTTCCTCTCCAGTCGGTATATAAATGCGAAATAACTTGTACCGACTATAGTTTTACTTGTCAAGTGGAAAGTTACTAAAAACATTCAGAAATTTAAATTTCATGTGCCCAGTATTTTTGGAGGGGAGTACAATACAGATGTACATTTGCCCTGTAAATACTAAACTAAGTTTTTCATTCTTCCTATTGCTTTAGAAGCTTAAATTTTCGTAGGAGGGAATACCTCTCTATCTTGAAAGGCACCTTTGTGTAGCACTGAAGTTTCATGTAGTTCTGGAAGTTTACGCAATTTTCAAAGTTAAGTTCCAACTAACAACGTTGGAGATGACACACAGTACAAAGAAGATGAAACTTTTTACTCCTACAGCTTTTAAACAGTGAAATCTATATTATTTAATTAGTCTAGTTCTTTATACATTGTGCTACACAAATGCATCGATTTTATACACAAATTAGCAACCTAAATTTCTTAGGTAGGATCATTTTCTCTTATGCTATCATTAAAGTTTAATGTAGCTCTCGAATAAGTGTGTACAATTTTCATTGATAATGTCTGGCAAACAACTTTGAATATCAAACTCAGGCAACGGATAATTATTTAAATTTACCTTTTATATACTTACTGAAGGCAACACCAACCAACAGGACTACCAGGAATACGGTTACCAATTTGGTGTTCATTGTTACTGTTCGAAGCTGCAAGATCGAATGGTTAACTGAAAAGTCAAACGTCTATTTATATTCCTCAACGATTCTATTAATCAGCTCAATCTAATCTTTCGTAATTTCTTCTGGAAAAATCTGTAAATGTTCATCGTGCATGAAATTAAAGCATTTGGTGCAATTTGGCCTTCTAGTAAAAGCAAATATAGTTATTGAGATTTCCCTGAATCAAATTGAGACTTTATGACTTTTATTTAGGAATTTTGCAACAAGTTGTCTGAAGCTTAGTCGTTATTCTGGAATATGACACATAAAACTTAACGATATCGTAAATTTGATGATTTGCATGCATTTTTGATATTTGCACCTGGTACTCAAATTTACTCATTTCAATCACGTGCTAATTTTATAGGAAATATCAAGCACATGGGTATTTCATAAACTGTAAAGACCTACTTATCAAAGTTGAAACTTATATCCCGTAGGAATCAATAATTCATTCATCTAAAGACTCTAAAGAAACTTTAAATATTTAAGAGCTACGTTAAAATGTCACTGAGGAAACGGAACATGCTTTTAACGTTTAAAAGTTTTTCAATCGCTTAATGATGTCATGTCAAAAAAAAAAAAAAAAAACACAATTAGAACAAAAATCAAAATTACAATTATTTTTTCATAAGAAAAATTTAATGTTAAACTGAAAGTTGTGGAAAGTTGAACTTTAGATATAATGTCTTTTCCATGAGATAAGATATATAAATATTTGACAAGTACTTTACCTCGTATTCTATCTAAATTTTTTTACCAAATTTCATGAAATTGATGACTGGTTTTGGCATTAGAAGAAAAATACAGAAACACATACAATACAATGCACAGTTGGCTTATAAATAATAAAAGAAAAGACATAACATTACTTTTATTATTTATAAGCCAACTTCGACCACCAACTCGTTCCCCAATTTATTTATTTATTTATTTAGAAGCTAATCAGCTCACATACATGAAGTACTCCGTGCCAGGTGCCTTGCCACTAGAAAAACACGAGAAATATTTTACAAAGGGGGGGCAACGGTGGCATAGAGGTTGAGAATTCTAATCGTAAGCAAGTAGTCGTGGGTTAGGGGGGTGGTTGTTCTTGTTATAGGTTTAAAAATTTCTTAAAATCTCAATTGCTGTCGTTCTTCCTTATCCTCTTTAAAGATTTGACGTAAGTCAGATCAACTCCAGTATGCTGTTGCTGACTAGTAGAGGTCTCAAATAATAATAATGATGATAATAATAATAATCATAATAACAAATAGTCGTAAATAGAGGAATGGCTTCATAATGCAAACATTACAATTCCTTCCTTCCTTTAAAATAGAGAAAATCGCAAGATGTCCCAGACGTGACAGTTACTACAAAACTTTATTTTTTAAAACCCTTTAATGCCCAGAATCGAAATTCGTCATTTTTTTCGGCTAATTATCTTCATAATGGTGCTAAATGAACTGGAAAAATAATTAAAAAATTCCCACACTAAAATTTAAATTTTTATTCAATATTTTATTGCCGTCTTATACATAGGACGCTAGACACGAGAAGGTACAGGTTTTTGACAAACTTTCAAACACAGATTTCCTAAAATAATTTATTTTTGGACAAAATTTGCATCTTTTAAGACATAATGGAAGTAAAAATGCATGTGGCAATGCCTAATCATAAAACCATGAGATTTGAAAATAATTTTTACTACCTTAAATACTTATAATAATGTCTAAAACTCTAAAATTTCATGAAAAATAGCATGAATAGGATTATTCCTATAAAATAATGGTGGAAATACGTCTTAAACATTTTTTGAGATCTAAACTTAAATAAAATGTCATTTTAATCAAATTATGACTGAAAATATGACTCCCCCCCCCCCTTCTCGTATTTTTTTAATCTAAACTACTCGCTATAAACGATTTCAAAGAATTTATCATCGAGGCAATCTTATTGAAACTTCTAGTCGATTTTTACCACAGTAAAATCATCATTATTTTTGTACTTTCCATAATTAGGTTATCCTTTCTATAATACCTGACATCATTTGAAAGTAGGGTTGGGAAGACTCTTGGATTTTTTTTAAAGCCACTTTGATTATTAAATCTCTGGGCTGGTCCTAGTCTTCAATTTGACTAGGACTAGCCCAGGTGGGCCCAGAGCCTGCTGCTTTTCGTCGCATTTGTATTTGATATGGTTAAATGCTGCGTTAAACTAAGTATTTTGACATATTTATCTTCTGAATTGCAAAAGGTCTGTTCTGTTTTTGTCAGCAACATATGCATCTACCTTTTCCATAGAGGAATCTAAGCCGAATGAAATGACGGCTATCTTTTTGAACATTTTGATCTCATATTATATTGTTTTCAATCACGAATCGCTATAGTTATGTGTGCACCCGTGTGTGTACACGATATAGACACTACCCACTAGAGAGGCGGTGTCCAAGGACCTGCACCACTCGTAGGAGCAGGAGCCGGTGAACCTTCGAAGAGGTTGAACATACACCCGGTGGTCGGCTCTCAGTCCAATCTGTAAAAGAAACCACAACGGCAAGCACAGTCAAAAATGAAAATAAATAGCAATTCGTCTTTGCTTAAAATATACAGGGTGTTCAAAGTCAACCTTCATGACCTCTAATTCCTCAACCGTTCGTCCTAGATACATACTTCCAATTGCAAATTTTCTCGAAATGAGGTAGAGAGTTAAAATATTGAAAGTTTGAAGCGAAAAAATAATTCAGTCAAAAAATACGAAATCTAACTTTTTATAGGGACTCCGGGTCCCCAAACTTATATTTAGGAAAAGAATTTCCATTGAAAAATAATACTAACACAAAAAAATGACATCTGTGCAATCAAAATTCGCGGAGATATTCGAGTTTTAAATGCGCAGGGCCCGTAAACAAATTGACAAAAGAAAAATTTCGCCCTGCCAGAGGAATAACGAGCTTTTAGATTCGGTACGATAATGAAATTTTTATTTCGTCCATGTCAGAAAACATTCGCTTCTCATTGTATTCAAAAATAAATCCAGATGCTAAAAGACTACAAAACATAACAAGACAAGGTAAATTATTGTACAATTTTATACAAAGATATTAAACACACTCGAAATATGTATAATCTAAGAAATAATATACATTGCGATTACATTGTCCGTAAAGCAACACCATTTCTGCATACTGTTCTGTAGTGTACATCGTAACTTCAAGCCTTAACGAAATGCATCTAGTTAAGCCGATTTTATTCTGCAGTGAAGTGACTACGTTACTTCAAGTAATCACTATACAGTCGGTAAATTTACATATTCGCGAATTCAGCATGATATTTTCATTCTTTATTATTCAATTTTTTTTTTCGTATTTTAATTCCCATGTTAAATAACTTTCGCAGTTAAATATATTTTAGGAAAAAAAAGAATATTTTGTTTTTTTTAAGAACTCTGAATGGTGCGAATTTCGCGTGTATATGGCCCCCAAAATCACCTAAAACAACGCTAGTGTAAAGTGGTATAAGTCATAAAGTTTCATGTTTCATTTCTCCATGGATTTTGATCGCACAAATGTCATTTTTTTGTGTTAGTATTATTTTTCAATGGAGATTCTTTCCCTAAATGTAAGTTTTGGGGCCCGGCGCCCCTATAAAAAGTTAATTTTTTTACTTCTTAACCAATTCTTTTTTTTTTTTTTTTGCTTCAAACTTTCCATATCTTAACTCTCCTCCTCATTTCGAGAAATTTTGCAAATAGCAGTATACATCTAGGATGAACGGTTGAGGAAATAGAGGTCATGAAGGTAAACTTGGAACACCCTGTATATAGATATATATATATATATATATATATTGTTTATTTACAGGTAGCTGTGAAATAAGATCCGTTACCCCTCCTCCCCCTCTCTAACAGAATCTCCCATTACAATTTCATATTCATTTAAAGCAGTTTATACGCTTCTATATATGGTTCAATGTATATGGCAAATAGGTTTTACACACCAAATTAATAATTATATAACTCATTCTTAATTAGTAATTAGAATTGAAATATTAAAATGACTTAGTAAGACTTAAACTTCAATAGTATCTACTCCCTATAGTAAGTTCATTACTAATTCAGAATATATAATATTTTGCTATAATAATAACCAAAATATCAAATTATAAGAAAAGCTATGCTATTTTGAATCAGAAAAGGTATAAAAATAATCCAATTGCATTCAAATTAAATAATTTATCTAAAAATTGTATTAATTAAACCTATTTGTTCTATATAGACACGTTTCTTTCATTTTATGATTGTGATATAGTATTCATGGATATTTACACTGAAGTGACAAAAGTCATGGGATAGCAATATGCAAATTTTCAGATGGCAGTAGCATCGCATAGAACAGGTATAAATGCGCAGTGCTTTTACAGAGCTTTCATTTCTGTTCAAGTTATTCATGTGAAGAGGTTTTAACGTGATGATGACCGCACGACGTGAATTAACAGACTTTGAACGCGGAATGTTAGTTGGAGCTAGACGCATGGGTCATGCCATTTCGGAAATCGTTAGAGAATTCAACATTCCCAGATCCACTGTGTCAAGAGTGTGCCGAGAGTATGAAATTTCAGGCATAACATCCCACCATGGACAGCGCAGTGGTCGACCGCCTGCACTTAAAGATCGAGACCGGCGACGTCTGCAAAGAGTCGTAAATTCTAACAGACAAGCAACACTGCGTCAAATCACCGTAGAAATCAATGTGGGACGTACAATGGACGTGTCTGCTAGAACTGTGCGGAGAAATTTGGATTTCTTGGGCTATTCCAGCAGAAGACCGACTCGAGTGCCATTACTGACAGAACGACATCGCTTGCAGCGACTCTCGTGGGCACGTGAGCATATCGGTTGGTCCCTAGATGAATGGAAAACCGTGGCCTGGTCCGATGAGTCACGATTTCAGCTGGTAAGAGCCGATGGTAGGGTTCGAGTGTGGCGCAGACCCCACGAAGCCATGGACCCAAACTGTCAGCAAGGCACTGTTCAAGCTGGTGGTGGCTCCGTAATGGTGTGGGCTGTTTTTTCATGGCATGGACTTGGTCCTCTAGTGCGACTGGACCGAACATTGACTGGAAATGCTTATGTGCAGCTACTTGGAGATCACTTGCAGCCATTCATGGACTTCATGTACCCAAACAACGATGGGATTTTTATGGATGACAATGCGCCATGTCACCGGGCCACAACTGTTCGCAATTGGTTTGAAGAAAATTCTGGACAATTCCAACGAATGATTTGGCCACCTAGATCGCCCGACATGAATCCCATTGAGCATTTATGGGACACCATCGAGAGGTCTGTTCGTGCCCAAAATCCTGCCCCATCAACGCTTTCACAATTATGGACGTCTATCGAGACAGCATGGCTCAATATTCCTGCAGAAGACTTCCAACGACTTGTTGAGTCCATGCCACGTCGAGTTGTTGCACTTCGCCGGGCAAAAGGAGGGCCGACACGATATTAAGAGGTATCCCATGACTTTTGTCACTTCAGTGTATATCGTTCCCAATCTCAAGAGCAAAAAGTTAAGTTTTTAAAATTATTCCCAGTTTCTGTTTCTTGCTGCTTTTTTTTTCTTCTTATAAAATTGTCTTTTTCAATATTATATCGTAGGCAGAAAAAAAATAGTAAAAAAAGTAAGTACCCTCTGGTGCCTGCATCTCTTTTCAAGGGCAATTTTTCTTTTTTTAATAAAAAAGTTATTTTTTCCATGATATTGTTACAAATCTTGTAAATAGTTGTTGTTTTTCCTGCTTTGCATCATTTTTACTAGTTTTGGTTTTATCTGGCGACATGTTGCAAACGTATCTGAAGATATCACTTGTACCATTTGTATACCGACCCTGTAACACTTTGTAGTTTTTACACTTGCCCTACATTTAATAAGCATGAAGACAATTTCGCGTGGTTTTTCTTTTTATCACTAGAATTTGTTGAATGGATTATTCAAGTTATGAATGAACAGAATGCTCCGGATTTTGCTAGAACGTTGTCGAAATTTCCTTCCGAGTATAAAAAGCTGGCCTTGAACACAGTTAGTTAGTTTTTCTCAGATTGGATTTCTGAGAGGCTCGGTTTTATTCGCTTTGGGCGAATGTTTGTTTTGCTTTTGTAATTTCTTAATTACTGTTCACGTTAGATACGTGGTGCTGAGTTACTGTTGAGAGTACAGTGTACTGTTTGCTACCTAATTGCTGGATGTTTAGCAATTGTTTCCTGCTCTTATTGTAAATAGTGTATATACTTGTAAATAAATTTGTAGTTACTTCCTCAAGATTGGAATGCTCATTTAAAGAAAGTTGAAGGTGCTACGGACTTGTTAAAATATTTTTTTAGTTATTTTTCCTGTTCATTAAACACTATTTGTAACCAGTATACAAAATATCTTTGGGAAAAAAAATGTCAGGCATTAATGGGTTCATTTATAGAGATCCTTATTGTTTTTTCTCTCCCAGATTCACGTGTTTGACCTCTCTACCAATAAGACCGCAGCTGTGGGGACGTACACGGTCTACACCGCCAAGCAGAACTTCCGGCTCACAACCCTCCGCTTCCATCCCTCCAAGCCAATCCTATTGGTCGGAGACGACAGGTGAGAAACGCATTTAAACTACAAGCAAATGCAATGCAACTATACCCCCGTGCAACGAGAGGAGGCGGATGAAAGAAATGCTCATTTCCCGCTTTTCCCTCATGGTTGTCATCGTTACGGCGCTGTGCACTTTTCTCCCACTTAGCTTTCGCAACAATGGTCAAATGCAAACGATGGGAATTGCTTTGTGCGTAAGCTATTATTCAACCAATGTTAATAGAATACTTTTGAAGTATTTTTTAATGGATACTCATGATGGCAAATCTTGCTAAACGGAAAACGTTTAGGAATAACTGAGATATGAGGACATAAATAAAAGCGTCAGCCTCATTCCAGTGGTTGGAAAAACTACATATTTTTCGTAGCGAACTACAACTACTTTCTCATAAATGTAGCTAACTACAGCTACAACTACTTTTTTTTTAATGTAGCGAGCTACACTCCTTTTGAAATGTAGTCGCTACTTCGCTACTTTTTGAAAAATAAATAAATAAAAAGAATACACCGTTTGAGGATCGACCGAAAAAATTCGAAAGGTGGTTTAGATTAAAAAATTACCTCATTCGAATATGGAATAGGAATAGGAATTGTCTTTGAATTTATTTGTTACTTTTCCTTTTTGTTCCTTTTTTTTTTGCTAAAATTTGTCCTTTTTAGATTTTTTTAACAATTTTTACGAATATTCGCCACAAGAAAAATCTTGCTTTTTTCCTCCGTTCTCTTTTTTTTTTTTTAATTTTTCTCATTTATTTATTTTTTTTTTTAATTTAAAAGTAGTTTTCAGAGAACTCGCTACAAACTACTTTTTTTGTATCGCGCTACTCACTACTCTACTTTTTTGAAAAAAGTAGTGAGCTACACTACAAACTATTAAAAAATGTAGCTACTACAGTAATTTCGCTACTCGTAGCGCGCTACTTCCGACCACTGCCTCATTCAATAAACATAAAATAAATGAAATGTCTCGACAGCAGTGTGTGAAAAAAAGAGTGAAACTGTTGTCTTTGGTGCGGTTCCATGGAGACGATGCAAAATTTCTAAAATTGATACGCCTGTTATAAAATTCCCGAGTATAGTAAGCATCCATAAGCTAAAATTTTATCCTTGCCAGGAATTCATAAAATATTGCATACATTACAAATTAAAGCACGTTGGTCATTTGAGAGGTATTTGTAACAACCCCCCCCCCCGAACTGAGTTTTATTAATCTGGTCTTCTTATTTTCAAAGGAAACAATGCATATAAAAAAGGAAAATTTCAGCAATATACACACAAAAAAAAATGCAATACTATTCCTGAATTTGCCGAATCGTCAGTCCGAATTTGCCGAATTAGGATAACTTTTGGGAGGTCCCGGTGACCTCCCGTGACCTCCTTTCGGGGCGCTCCTGCTGATCTTTACGTTATGGAAATAAGAGGTCTTAAAGGCAGCCGAAAATTCAAGAAAAGTCGCGAGTTTTATTGAGAAACTAGCGGTACCCGCACGGCTTTGCCCGTGGCATAAAATTAAAAGTTCATTTGTGAAAAATTTATATAGCAGAAAATATACTCTTTGTTAGTTATAATTCAACTATAATTTCTTCAAAGTATGATATAAAAATTTGGTATGGACACTACACTACTTCATTTTACGTATAAATTTCTTAGTAGATGCCTTAAGTGCTAAAACAGTGCTTGGAGTGAGCAAGATAACAATTCAAACATTTACATCCCTAGTTTGCCACAAAACAATGCGAAAAAATGTTTTACAATGATTAATCTACTAAATATCGCCGATTTCAACATCATTCAGTGGATTTTTCGCAAAATATAGCCAATATCGCTAAATTCAACCAAAATCAAAAAAATAATTTTTTTCGCCAAATACGTCGGCAACTTGGCGATGTGTCGCCAAATTGGCGTTAAACACTTGGCGACCAAAAGCTTGGCGATATATCGCCAAGTGGTCGCGCCAATTCATTTTTCTTTCGTCTGCATTGAAAACGCTGATTTACCCCATAAAAGGGGTAAAACACCCCCTTGGGGACATTCGAATGCAACTGCAAGGAGAGGTGCACAAAAATAAGCCAAAAGAGAAAATAAGAACAATTTTGTTGCTCACAGAAACTAACAGAAATATTACCAAAGTTTAAAAGAAGAAAACAGTTTTCTTTCCTAACTTCAAAAACAAAATAATACATTTTCAAAAATGACGCACTTTAGAAAGAACGTTGCAATATCGCAATACGATAAAAGTAAATGTACTGAAATAGAATTGAATGCCAAATTGTAAAAAAGTCGCCAATAAATTAACTTTTAATATTGTCTTTCATTATTTATTAAATATAATTACTGCTGCAAATTACAGTCCAACAATAAATAATCACATTGCAAAAATATATTTGGAGCACTTTTTTCTTTTAAACTCAACTGATCCAAAAAATTTCAGTCACATAAATTTCGTCCATTATTCTTCACAATGATAATAAAAACAATCAACATAGACAAACATCAACCAGCAAACGATAAATTAAAAGCTAAATTCGTTCACTCAAGCCATTTGCTGCAATTTATATTGAAATAAATAATTAATGAAGTAAAATATGTTTTGCAGACGATAAATTTAGAATGGTTTACTATCCTGTTGTCTCTTTTTTGACCTCATTTGGCTAAAGAATTATTCCCTCTTCTATACAACTTGTCAGATCGCCAAAATGTCTCTAAACTCACAAAAATGGTACGGGTCAGTTTCTTCCTTCTCTACCTATTTTAAGGAAAGGACTCGATCTCTCATTTGGTTGACAGGTGCCATCTCATCACGGTTTTGTTATATTTCATTTGACTAATTTTAATAAGGCTTGGAATTTGGATTGCGATAAAAACAAATACATTTTTAAAGTTATTAATTGAAAAAGAACGAAACAAATAAACGAAATAAAAACGTAACCGTGGTAACAACATGAAAAGTTGATTTCCGTTGATAAAATATTTCATTTCATCTTTATTTTCAAACAAATTTTATTCTCGAGCTTAACCATTATAGAATCGTTTGGCTTGCTTTGCTGAAGGTAAGCCTTGAATTTCCGGGATTCTAAGAACAATTATTACAGCTCTTCTAATGCTTGTAGAAACTTCAAACTGACATCATTTTTAGCAGGAAATTTCAAGCTTTTGAATGACATAAGACTTGAAAATGTGCATGAAATATTTCTTCCCTATTTTATCGAATTTTGCTAAGAATTTGAATAGAAAAAAAACGAAAAAGAATTTTTGAAAATCCTTATAGGGCATAAAACCTGTGCTTTAAAATAATTTTTCGCT
>JAXGGA010023124.1:0-13926 GCA_038373865.1 Uloborus plumipes | reverse complement strand
GAGATATGTTTTGCATTTATAAATATGTTTGCATAATATAATCATAAACAGGGATGATTTGTCTTTTTTGATCTGATAACCGTTTTTAAAGCCGGATGTTATCAGTGAAATTAAATTTTTCACAACGGGTTCAGCTTCTGAAATAGCATTTTGATTTTTTGAATATTTTACATTTCTGTCAACGCGTCAATTAAATTCAAGGAAAACATCTCAGTAATAGAATTCTGCTAATTTGAGACATAAATTAAAACATTATTTCGAGACCTACTTTTTAGTATGTAACTCTAATAAGGTAGGAAAATTTATTTATTTCCAAATTTAACGGTTTTAATACACGTATGTGCTTATATAATTGAATCTTAGTTTTCTCGCGGGTTGTTTGCAAATGATATCGTGCTTTTGAAGGGGAGGCGGGTTCGTGAGGTTGTGTATTTGTGTGAAAGAGGAGAGGGAGGTCACTAAAAAGAGTGATGCCACACAGTTTGGTTGAGAAAAAGTAAAACAGCAGAATGCTTTGATGACATAAAGTGACGTGATAACTAGGGATGCACCGATAAGCAAATTGGCCGATTACCGATTACCGATTAATCGGCAGTCGATAATCGGCCAATTAATCGGTCAAACCGATTAATGATTAAAATGGGTATTTTCAATACTACCAATTTCACCGTTACTGTTTCCTTTTTTCTTTTTTTTTACAATTCCAACTTTTGAAATAGTTGCTAATTTTTGTCTTCTATTTTTCTAATTTTCTCAAAATAATTTCAAAATTTTGTCTTTCTCTGAATCAATTTTCATATTATTGTCAATAATATTACATTAACGCATTGCTAATTATGTAAACTAGACATGAAAATTCAAAAAAACGAAGGAGGAGTCTGTGTGGTGAACACTCCAATTTTGAAGTTCTTGTGGTTTAAATTTTTCAATTATTAGTAGCAATGCAATTGAAGACTTTTATTCATTGTGAAAATTAAAAATTATCTAAAAACACTATGCTAAGAAGAAAAGTATCGACGCATGAAAAATGTTGCTACATTATGTATGTGTATTTTTATTCAAACTAGAAGCATTAATGTAGAAAACTTTACATCAACAGTGAGGATTATTATTACTGCTAATAAAATTATTCATCATAGTTTCTTTGTTAAGGTTTATTTAAAAAAATATGTTTTCCGCCGATTAATCGGAACGAGTTTGCCGATTATTAATAATCGGAAAAGTGGCCGATTATAGCCGATTAATCGGTACTGCCGATTAATCGGTGCATTCCTAGTGATAACTAAAGAGGAGTAATATTATCCAAAAAGAAAAGGCTAGTGGTCTATTAGAAAAGAAATAAGAGCTGTAATTTTATTTTTTGCTGCAGGAAACGAATAATAATTTTTTAAGTCTCGAGTTCAATTGTCTGTAGAACGAAGATGGAATGAGTGTTATTGCCGCATTGAATTCTCAGTATCAACAACAATGAATTCGAAGCAGAAAAGTAATTTTTAATAGCCACATATTTCATTAAATAACAGGTTAAAAGTTACCTTTTTATCTTCAAGTCTTTAGCAACTGTTTTTATAACTCGCGTCAACTCAAGTCTTATTTTTTGTGAAAAAGCTGAGATGCCGACTAAACAATCAAAAACCTGCGTTACAAACTTAGAAAAGCACTGTATGGTAAGAAAAGAAAGCTTCAGATAATGCTGAGAGCCACAAAAATGCCATTCAGAATCAAATAGTGGAGGATTTCTAGTCAACCTTTGATGACCAATTTGACGTTTCTCATTGGGAGTCGAAGAACGGACTATAGTAGCTTCAAAAAAGTCAATAAATCATTAGCGTCAAAATTTTTTAAGTTTGAGTAAAAACGTCATACTCCTTCTTTAGACCGCAATTTCGTTGGCAAAAATCTAATCTTATAAAAAAAATAGGAATTTAGATTTAAATGTGGCGTTGAAGAGCAGATAATAGGTGTTCTCATCCTTGAAAACAGCACGGGCATGTAGCAATCAGTAGTTGAGCATTGGGGCTCAGTTGGGGAAAAAAATAGACAATGTGTCTTGATGACATTGCTGTAAATACTGGTTGCCTTAAGGAAGCCTGCCTTGTTACGGAAAAATCTTCAATTCTCAATATGTCGCCTCCACATCTTAGAAGTTGTTTTGAAAGCAGTTTTTAGTTGCAAAACGGTCATATCCACTGGTCCTTAAGCAGATATTTTTAAAAATTTCAGGCTGAATGATATCTGATAGGTAAAAGCAATCCAAAGCAGGTATACAAAATGAAAATATTATAAGTAAAATAATATAAAAAATAAATAATAAAAAAATTATAAAAATTAGTGGGTTTTTTTTCAGAAAGAAATTTTGCTCGTATAAAAAATATATATATATATATATTGATTTTTCAGTGGGAAAAAATTTTGTTCTTTGTGCACTACATGCGTAAAAGTCTGCCGGTGCCCACAGGCATGCTATGTCCTACACGGAATTTTTCGTTGCGAAGTTTCAAAGAAATAACAAACTTTCAAGGAAATCACATACATAAACAGCGAAATAAATATCCATCTAGTCATAACACATTAACACATAATCCTACTCCAACGATTCTCAAACTACCAATCATGCATGTTTAATATCACGCAATAACGCAAAACCTCAGCGTGCAATTATATAATTACGACTGCTGCTTGCATAATTTCCTTCCGGGACCCACCACGTGTCTTCTTCCACAAAATATCATTTTTCCATGTTTCAAATGTTCCCAAGGTCTCGGGGCTTCAGGGTCCTCTCCTTCCAAAAGATACTGTTCATCCAAGGTTGCCAACAGATTTCAAGGCCTCTGTGCGGACCGGTCACGACGACCCCCCTGTCATTTTTCTTCTTCGCTGGGATAATTATCGTCTGTCGGCCTTGGGGAATGAGGTGGGTCGTGAGAGAAAAAATTTCGAATTCGAGTATCTCATGCTAATTGGGTTTTGTCAGTTGCGCACTTGGATGATATCAGTCGGGGAAGTGGAGAAAGATGTTACTAGGGGAGTGGTTCTCGACCAGTGGTACGGTGGACCGGTACTGGGGGGCAGAAAAGTTTTACCGGTTCTCAGAGGTTTTAAACTGTCCACGTTAAAAAAAATAATATTCAACAATATTTTTTGCATGTATTTTTTTGATTAATTAACAGGTCAGCAGAAAAGTTCAACCGGTCCTCAGAGATGTCCAAGTTAAAAAAAACACAGAATAATATATAACAATTTCTGATATAATATTTTTAACATGAATTTTATGATTAATTAACTGATCCAAAGAAAAGTTTGACCGGCTCTCAGGTATATTTAACTCTCCACGTTAAACAAAAAATAAATAAATAAATAAATAAATAAATAATAATAATAATAATAATAATAATATCCATTAAAAATTTTTTGCTTGTATTTTTTTTAATCAATTAACCGGTCAGCAAAAAATTTTGATTTTTGAAAGAGATTTTTGCTTCTCCACGCAAAAACAAAATAATAATAATAACAATAATATCCAATGCAATATTTTTAACATGAATTTCATGATTAAATTTCGAAATCTTCTGTGATTTTCCTCAATGTTTACGACGTATGTTTAATTATAACCATAATTACTTATTTTAACTTTTAAATAGTTTTATGAGCTGTTTAGAACCAAGTAAAGTTTTACTCATACTTTTTTTTTGTGTTTATTATTAATTATATGTCGTAAAAAAGAAACCAATAACCTCGCCCGTTCAAAAAACTTTTTAACAAGTTTTTAACTGTCCTTAATTTTTCTTTTTTGCTAAAATAGGAGGTAAATAACTAATTTTGCAATATATTCGAAGGATATATGGCTAGAATTAAGAACACCTTGTGCTAATGTCCATAAGTGTGTCCTACACGTAGCAGTCGAATTTCATATAAAAAATAACAATCAATGAAAAAGGAAAACAAACTTTGCTTAACAAATCGCACGAGTCAACTACTTTTACTAGATTAACAAGTTTTAATTTCCATTTCTTATTAATTTGAATACAGTCAAACCCCGCTATAATACCCTCAACGGACCGTAACCCTCAACGGACCGACTTGAGTGATCGTTATAACCGAGGGTTCGCTATATCCGAATTTCCAAAAAAAATAGTTCGAGTCCGGTAATATGCTATAATAATGAACATCATAATTGCATATGTCTTCATTTTGTCAATGTTTTCAGTCACAAAAAAACTGTCCACAGTTTCTCTTTCTGCTTTTTTGCAATTTCTTACAACCGTTTATGTTTTTTCATTAGCAGAAACACTGGTGACAATAGATTTTGAGAGGGAAAATTTCTTGCAAAGTGAGGATTGGGTTTCGCCACTTTTTTAAGATCGTTATAGCCGATTTTTCAGGCTTTGTGGATCGTTATACGCGTACAAAGTTACATTACTGACACAGAGTTTTAGATCGGTCCAATGAAAAGGTTCGCTATAACCGGGGGTTCGCTATATCCCGGATTCGCTATAGAAGGGTTCGACTGTATAGAAATTTCAAGGAAAATTTTGTCCAAACTGTCCCACATGGGAGCTTGGAATAACCCGTTAAGTATCCGATTCTTGCAAACTTGCATAGATTTCAGAATATGAAAAGAAGTTTTACATTATACTGAAAATAGTAAAAATCAGTACTTATAGAAAAAAAAAAGCAATACTAATATTTCTAGTGGAGAATAAGATTCAAAAATAACGAGACGGGTAAACAGACTGCTTTTTTTTTTTTTTTTGATGGGCTGCAGAAATTTTAGAAATTAATAGTATTTTTTACGGAGATTTAGTTTCAAAAGGGACGAGTAGCAAAGAATAATGTGGAATATGAGTTATACTTTCCATAACTCATAGCCCATGAATCATGAAAATTATAATTCATGGAACAAGAATTGGGGAAATTCCACAGTATATTTTAGAAGAGCATAGGGCAAATTAAGCATGAAGGAAATAAAAGCGATCTTTTTAAAAACTAAATTGCAACACAGTCGTATTTAACACCTCATTTTTGGTTCTTTAAAGAAAGAATGAATATCCATCACTATGAGAAAAAAGTAATGAAAATTGAATTCAAATTTGAATGATATGTTAGTGTTTTCATTCGTTACAGCAAAAAGAGAAAAAAAAAAAAACTCTGGTTTTATTTTCAACCCATCACTGCTTGAAATCAACTCAACTCTCCTTCTTACTTTGACTTCATTGGAAAATGAAATCTCTAAACTGATATTGAACAAAATAACCAAACATCACGCTAAACGAGTGTAAAAAATTATCAAAAAGATAATTTTTATTTGTTATTTGATGACTTCGTAAGGATTTTACCAAGCTCGAATTTGAAAAAAAAAAAAAAAAATTCACTTGCACCGAACTTTTTAGGTATTCGTTGCAATTTTAGAATCTAGACCTTAAAATTCAAAATTTTGTCTTTGAAGGTTGGCAGCACTGCAGTATGCTCACATTTGTCACTTATTAAATCATGATTGGGGGGGGGGGGATTTTATTTTTTTACGTCTATTGTAATTACAACAATTATTTAAACTTATATTTAGATTTGTTTACAATATTAACCTACATAGTATTTCTTTATTAGATACTGAAGTAAAAGCTGTACATAACAAGGGGAGGTGCACAACTAGACCCTACCTCAGAGCCTACATACCAAACTAGAAGCGTCTACGGCATACGGTTTTTGAGCTATGCGACATACATACATACATACATATTACATACAGGTAGTTTTCAAAATAATGGAAACACTTGAGATTCATAAGAAAAATCTACCGCTCCTCGTAAAATAAGCGATCAATTGTTCTTTAACCCTTCACTGCACGGTGTGCCAGATCTGGCACAAACCAAATAAACCCTCATATATTCCTATGATTTTTAAATGCAGTTAAACTGAGCTTTGTGCCCCTTCTGGAACATTGCTATAACAGTTTAATGTGATTTTTATGCACTAGTTAGCTGCACTAGTCTAGGTATTACAGTTCTTGCTTTTTTTAAAAAAAAGGGTCTGCATTTCCGTTAGAAGTGTGCTTAGTCATTATTTCCTTTATTCCAAAAATGTTTAAATACACTTAGTGGAAAGTTTGTTTATACCACTTATGACACAAAAACATTGTAGATTATTACACTTATCGGTATACAAAGCATATGCTATGTGCTTTGGGCCATATATAGAACAAACAATTAAAACATCATTTTTGGTGCACATTTTTAAGATTAATTTTTTTCTTCATTTTTCCTGAACTCAGGGTTATTTAAAAGGTAACAAATGATTTTTTTCATGAAAATATAAAAAATCGTGCAGTGAAGGGTTAACTTTAGTCATACAAAATATAGACTTCATCGGACATTTCCACATTGAAATTAAATCACTCATGCATTTGGGGGACGACAAAAAGGGGGGTCGGAAGAAAAACCGCTTTTTGACCATAAATCTTCGAAAATAGCTCGGAAAAAGCTATAAATTTCAGTAATTAATTAGCATACTATGTATAATTACTGTACAAATTTTTATGAACGTACCACTCTTACTTCCGAAGATATGAAACATTTTTTTAAAAACGGCAATTTTATTTGAAGGGTTTTTGCTCATAACACGCAATGTTTTTGATCAAACCTTATCAAAACTTCAGGAAAGATGACAAAATACAAGAGAAAGAACATACTAAAACGGTAAATAAAAATATTAAAAATCCGATGAGATATGAACGTTAAGAGGAAATAGTTTTTCACGGCGCATGCGTGAACGACAGAAATTTAGAGCTACAAAAATATTGTCGCCTGGTTTTTCTGCATCTTATAAAAAAAGTTCCAGTTGAATATCGTAAAAATTGAGAAAGATATCAGCGATCTAGTGAGCTGTAATTCATTCATTCGCAGACAATACATAAATGGCGAAGGGTTGTCCACAAATAGTGTGGTGACAATCGAGCATTTTTTTCAATGTTAAATTGTATAGTTTGAAAATTTATATTCGGAATGGAAGTTACATTTCGCCTATTCGGCCAAAAAGACCTTATACGTAGGTGGCCAAAAGTATCCGGACACCCCCTGAAACGTTGGTTTTGAACGATGGCGCAATAACCTTTAATTTAAAAATAGCTCTTTGTGGACAGTCCCTCACTATTTAAGTATTGTCTACGAAAGAATGAAATACAGCTCACTAGATCGCTGATATCTTTTTCAATTTTCATGACATTTAACTGGAACTTTTTTCATAAGATGCAGTAGAAATCAGGGTACAATATTTTTGTAGTTATAAATTTCTGTCGTTTGCGCATGCGCCGTGAAAAATTATTTCCTTTTAACGTTCATATCGCATCGGATTTTTAATATTTTTATTTACCGTTTTAGTATGTTCTTTCTCTTGTATTTTGTCATCTTTCCTGAAGATTTGCTAAGGTTTGATCAAAAACTCTGCGTGTTATGAGCAAAAACCCTTCAAATAAAATTGCCGTTTTTTAAAAACTGTTTCATATCTTCGGAAGTAAGAGTGGTACATTCATAAAAATTTGTACAGTATGTATACATAGTATGCTAATTAATTACTGAAATTTATAGCTTTTTCCGAGCTATTTTCGAAGATTTATGGTCAAAAAGCGGTTTTTCTTCCGACCCCCCTTTTTGTCGTCCCCCAAATGCATGAGTGATTTAATTTCAATGTGGAAATGTCCGATGAAGTCTATATTTTGTATGACTAAAGTTAAAGAGCAATTGATCGCTTATTTTGCAATGAACGATAGATTTTTCTTATGAATCTCAAGTGTTTCCATTATTTTGATAACTACGTGTACATACATACATACGTACATGCATGCATACATACATATATACATACAGAGGTCACGAGAAAACTCGTCGTAATTAACTCGGAGATGGTCGAAAAGGATTTTTCGGCTGTTTACATGTTGTTAGGTACATATGCACGTGTTGACAGGTCGCAAAAACTATTCAATATCCATTCGGGGGTGAGAAAAATCAAAATTTTGACCGAAATTTGAGTGAATTGTTTTTCGCCATCCCAACACTTCCTTTACTACGTAAAAGGAAGTAAAAAGAGTGAGTCAGAGAATCCTTTTGTAACTGTCATCACACACGCATTGTTATCCATTAAAATCCTGCACTACTCTTTCGAATAATATAATTTAGAAGATATTCAGGAGTATTTTATTTTCGAGAAATAAAACTTGGCTCGGGAAAGTACACACTGCACATAAACTGTTACATATGGTCTTTTGCATATTCCTGAGTACGCCACAGTTATACACAATAATAATAATAAAAAAACAGTCAAAAATCTAGATATATAAAAATGGATGTATGTATAGATATTTGTTTGTATGTTTGTTCTTTATACAGATCCAGTTTTCGTCGGATTTCTATCAAACTTGGTACAGAGGTTCCTTGATGCACTAGAATTCGCATAGGCGGGGTTTTAAAACTTTAAAAAAATCCAAAACGCACAAAATTCAAATTTTTTTTTATCAAAATGGACAATTTCTTTCAATTTTGAAGAGATAGAGTAATAGAGACAAGCCTTTAAGCACACAAATTAATAAAATTTAACCCATTTAAATCGGAGTATTTTCCAACAAAGATGACGATTGACGATGAATTATCAATTTAAGTCTCACCTATTTCATTTTAGCATGAAATAAGTTAAACATATTGCAAAACCGGGCAACGCCGGGTAATATGCTAGTAATCTTATAAAGTGCAACCAAAACATTTATAGGCATCTACTTTATTAGATTTGTAAGCTAACTAAACGAGTAAGAAATGAAGAATAAACTATGCACACATAAAACGAAGTGAAACACTTAACCCTCGTGGGTCCCTCCCATTTCAGTTACACTCAAGACCTTTGGGGTCATAAACGACCCTAATGCTTCCTTTAATTAATTTATTATGATTATTGAATGTTACATGCATTATTTAAGTTCACACACTTTTTAATGCTAAAAAAATAAAAATAAAAAGACACAATCAAATTAAAATTTAGTTTATGCATTAAGAATTAAAATTTTAGAGCAAAACTTACAATAACTGTACATTTATTTACAATTGTTACAGACTTGAAAAAATATGATTTTTGCAATTGAATTTCAAACACTTATGACATTTTTCGATGCATTTTCTGTCCAGTTCTCTTGGACAAAAGTTGCAACGTCCTCTTTTTTTGGTATTCTGGGGAAGTGACCCCAAGGGTCTTGTGTGCAAAAAATGCAATTCGAGAAAAATAAAACACAATAATAGCATTATTTTTAATAGAAAACTAGAAGAATAAAAGCCACAAAATGCCATTAAAAACGAATGGTTGATTAACAAGATATATTAAACAGAAATTGTATTGGGGTCACATATGACCCCAAGGAACCCACGAGGGTTCAACAACTATTAATAGGGTAAAAGCACCAGTAGTCGGCCATTTAAGAGATCTTTTGTTGATCTTGGCTAACCTAGAAATTTCAGCTATCAATGCAGCAACAAAAACAAGGTAAAACTTTAGACTGAACCTTTCTGATACTGAAACACCTACTTGTTTCAGAAATTTAAAAAAAAATGGTAAAATTCAAGCTTTTGTCAACATTAGTTAATGCTCCAGTAGTCGGCCACAGAATCATCTTAGCTGAAAAATTAGCAGAATCGCAATTTTGGATGACGGCATGTACCTATCCTCAATCATCAACTAGTGGCAGTTAAGTTTTGGGTACTTTTTTTTGAATTAGTAATGAGTCATTTCATTTTGAATGATGATTCAAAATGAAATTACTTTGAAGCATTTTGAATCACCATTCAAAATGAAATGACTCATTACTAATTCAAAAAAAGGACCCAAAACTTAACTGCCACTGGTTGATGATTGAGGATAGGTACATGAATGTGTGAATGCGTCATATCTGATTTTGAATTAAAAATGTACTATTTATGAAGAGTTTTATGTCATTGTGGCCGACTACTGGAGACTGGCCGACTACTGGAGCACTTACCCCAGTCCTAAATTTAATGCAGCAAAACCAAAACAAAAAATACTGTCCAGAAAATAAACAACCCTTCTTAAAACTGAATTCAGTACTGATGTCAGAAAATGACACCTTCCAAAGCTTGGAGGCTGCGGGATTCTTAATGACCTAATTAGGTCAAAAGGGAGAAATTTTGAAACAAATTCCTATTTTGAGCAACTGAAGGAAACACTCAAACGCCAAGTCCTGTGATCTCACGCCTGATTTATCCACCATGATGTGTTCCATTTTTAAACTCATTCTCTGTTGATATGTTTTTCTTTAAAATGTTCTCTTTTCTGGATTTTTCCTTTTTTTTCCATTTGAAAGTTAAACTTGTTTTTAATACGCTTTTATTAGTTTCACACGTGGATTTGTTTGTATGTATGTATGTAACTCTGAATAAAAGATAAAATTCACGTTCTTTACGGACATAAAAGTAATATATTTGCGAATTAAGTGTCCTAAGCTGCAGTTGCAATGCTTGTTGACCAATTTTATGTTAAAACGTAGGTGTGTCTTCAATTGGAAATTCACTGTTGATTACTGTCATTGTTGAACAATGCTTTAATAAATAGCGTATCGAATTTTTTAAGCAATATAAATATGGCAATTAGTATATGCAAGGCATATTATAGATTAACTAACTTTTATTTAAATGCTTGTAAATAAAAAATATTCGAACTTATTTAAACTTTTTAGCAGATATGTGTTTTTATTTCCGCTTGGTTCATCTCTGGTATATTTTTTCAATCGACTAAGTGTTTCAAGTACATTTTCGTGCAATATTCGCAAGGAACCACG
This sequence comes from Uloborus plumipes, assembly GCA_038373865.1. Lineage (NCBI taxonomy): Eukaryota > Metazoa > Arthropoda > Arachnida > Araneae > Uloboridae > Uloborus > Uloborus plumipes. Next base: position 3,101 of record JAXGGA010023124.1, on the reverse strand, counting down.
AATTATTTCAGCAAGCAACAAATACAAAATCATTAACAAAGTTAAAGTATTTTCTCAAACAGGGCTGCCCGCAAATGATTTCACGTTTTGAGGAGAAAGTCGTGGAATTGTGAATGTGTAACGAGGGGGATGAGGTGAAGAATGAAACTTTGTAGTACAGGGGGCGTAAAAAAATGTGACATCATTACGGTCGGCCTGAAACAGAGCAATCAATGTTTTTTGTTTTCGTGCAATTTTTCCTTTTATTTTTTCCGAAAGAACAACAACATTTAAAAAAATACCTTTCAAATGCTTGACGTATAGTTTCTTGCATTTGAAATCTTGTTATACTCGGTTACTTTAAAATAGGCGTATCAAGTTTAGAACAAGGGCGGATCCAGAAATGTTCCAAGGGAGAGGCGATTGATTTTTTTTTCTTACTTTTCCATGTTCTTAGCCATGCATCCTTGTAACATATGTTGATTACAAATGTTTTGGTCTTCCATTTCGAAAAATTTCCAGATCAGAGCCCCAAATCCTCGTATCCTTTTCATTAATATCATCAAAGTTCAACTAAAATAGTCTTTTTTGAACTTCAAAATCTAAAAACTGCTGGAGAATAATCCCTCAAGGGAGGGGCAATCGCCCCCATCGCCCCTCCCTTGTATCCGCCCTTGGTTTAGAAACTTTACGTCGTCTCCATGGAAACCGCACGAAAGAAAACAGCTCCACTCTTTTTTTTATGCACTGCTGTTGAGGCATTTAATTTATGTTATCGAATGAGGCTTACGCTTTTATTTATGTCCTGGTATCTCAGTTATTTCTCAACGTTTCTTAACAAATCCAGTGCTAAATAGTTTATTTTAGCAAGACCTTTCATCATATGAGTAACCGTGCTGTCAGAGGACAATAAAAAAAACTGTCTACAATGTATATAAATACTTAAATTATAATTTATCCCTTAAAATAAATTCACTTTAATTTTGGGACACATTTGTGCCAATGAACCGAAAGTAAATTTGTTTAAATCTCATTAGTTTTTTAACGGGAAAGACTAACGTTTTGGCCACTCTGTTTGTTGGTTGATTGAAACAGAGGATGCAAGCAAAATTCTAGCATTTTATTTTTGAAATCATTTACAGCTATGTTACACAAATTATAAACTTTGATATTTAGGCCGCTGCGCGACAACATCCTTCCGTGTTCTTCGCTCTCCAAAACGCTTCTCTTCTCTCTGACCCCCCCCCCCCCCAAGTCTGGGTATATCAGGGGGCCTCCCCGACAGCTGGGTTTATCAGACAACGTGTGTTTATCTCGATTCCGAGAATAATGAAAGTTATTACGGTTCTCTTGTCAGAGCGTTTACATTTCAATCGAATTTATGTTCGGCATAGTGTCATTGCATGTCGCTTTGCACCAAACAGGAATTCTCGCTGGGCGCAACAAATGTCAACCATTTGCCATTTTACCGTGGAACACAAAAAGCATATGGCTGGATTTCGTGGAAAACTAACACTTGGTAACTATCTGCTTGCATTTCTGAGAGTTCCTCGCCCTTGGTGTTAATAGACGCAAAACAGCGTGTTTACGTCTGAAAGTTTCCCTGCGTGAGGTCCAAGCATTTGGTGGCCTATAGGAATTTCTATATCGCAACAGGCGATGATAACACAAAACAGACATGTGAAAATGGCGCACCAGTACAAGACAACTAACTGTTTTATGTAATTAAAACGAAAAAACTAACTAAATAAGGCATTAACTTCTAAGGAAAAGTTGTGCTATTTTCGCTGATTTTTCAATTGAATAATGGTTTATGCACAAAGCAATTTTGATCGTTAGCATTTAACCACTGTTGCTAAAGCTAAGTGGGAAAAAAGTCCGTCGTGCCGTAACTATGACAACAATAAGCGGAAAAGAACGGAGAGTGGGAAATTAGTTTTCTGAGAGACGCCAGTTCTCGTTGCACATGGTATTGCGGAGAGCAAATAAATATACAGTGAAACATTGGTAACTCTACACAACCTCAATATCAATATTTCCAATAGTTGGTCTAATGATAATGATACAGTGGTGCTTGAAGGTATTAGCCAAAACTGCACCAATTTGATATGGTGCTCTAATTCATTAGTGGTTAGTACATTGCTGTGTGAAAAGAATTGATTAAAGGTTCACCAGAATCTCACTATTTAAACCAAGTTGAATTTATTCCAATATGTGCTTCATAATGTTTAAATTCCTAAATTAATATATTGCATGCAAGGACAAATAATCACACTTTGATCTAAATTACTTAATTTTATTTTAACAATTTAAACATCAAAATAATAAATGAAAGTAGCTACTTAAATTTAAATGTAAAATATGGCCATAATGAAAATATAAATTTGGGTACCCAAGAATTTGTTCACTTACATACTTCAGGCGTTCACTACAGGTGTAATCAGTTCTCAAAATTCCTTTGTAAATAGAAGAGACGAATCATTCAGTAGGTCGAAGTGGTGTTTTCTTTAAAGGTGATATCCGTAATTAAAGTTCACACCTTTCATCGTCATTTGTGCACTTTCGTGCTTCAGGCGTTTAATACAGGTGCAATCAGTTCACAAAGTTTATTTGCAAAGAAGAAAGACGAGTCATTCTGTAGGCCCTTCAATTCTCACACGGCCGATATTCTTGATTATGTGGTTAAAACTGATTCATAAAAACATCATTTTTGTGCACTTACGTGCTTTAGGCGTTCAATACAGGTGCAATCAGTTCACAAAGTTTATTTGCAAAGAAGAAAGACGAGTCATTCTGTAGGCCCTTCAATTCTCACACGGCCGATATTCTTGATTATGTGGTTAAAACTGATTCATAAAAATATCATTTTTGTGCACTTACGTGCTTTAGGCGTTCAATACAGGTGCAATCAGTTCACAAAGTTTATTGGCAAAGAAGAAAGACGAGTCATTCTGTAGGCCCTTCAATTCTCACACGGCCGATATTCTTGATTATGTGGTTAAATACTGATTCATAAAAACTTTATTTCATTTAACTATTCATAAAAAAAAACCTCGGATGGGAACTTCTGCTCAAGTATTTTTCATTATATATAGTAAAGGGAAGAAGGGCTTCTGGAGCTG
>JAXGGA010023123.1:0-13927 GCA_038373865.1 Uloborus plumipes | reverse complement strand
ATTATCTATATTATTGTGGACATGCATCCCGTCAGCATGTTTCATTACTTTGGTGTAAACAGCCAGTGTGTGATTTCTGCCAAAGACTCAAAACTTTGTCCACTGACTACACCAGCGATTTGTAATGTTATTATTTTTGTCAGTCCATGGGATAATTTTTCAATAAAATACAAAATGAAGTTTTAGAAAGAAGTATTTGATTGAAAAATTGTATGCCCGTCCAGGCATGTGAGGTAAAGATTCACCCAATCTGAATTTTTACATTCCCCAGCTTATCAGACAATATAATTTTCAAGCACTGCAAGCATAATAAATTTTCTTTGACTGAAGAAGGGATGAGATATTGTGAAATCATACGCAATAAGTAAACTATTTATTCACTTATTTAATTTTCCAACAGGATGCTTTAACTCCTAAAACCTTGGGAAAGCTTTGTCTAAATTTTGGGAAATCAAATTTCTAGAAAATATCCCAGCGTACAACTAAAAATTTCGTATTGATACCTTGCTCAAGTTGAGCAGTATGTTATTTATTATTTGGATTAAACTACCTTTCTTTTTTCCAGTTTTTATGAATCAAAGAGGAATATCCCCAAATTTTTCATGCAACACTAATTTAGCTGTCTTCAATCTTATCACAGGTAAGTGATTTTATGTTTTGAAATGTGAATATTAGCTACTTTTGTTTATCAGGACACCACTCAGTGATAGCTCACAAACAAGTTTCTGAAACATGATGAAACCTAAATAACATGACTACATGGGTTCGCCCAAGTCGTCGGCCTAAATCGTTACGAGTGGCAAAACTGCTGCAGTTTGCTTTATTTTTGTGTACTTTCTAGTGAAGTGCACTAGTTTTTAGAAAAAGAACTGAGTGAGCAGCACAGCACGATATACAAAAAATAGTAGTTTGAAACCATTAGTGAAGACTACTCTTAACATCAGTAGTGGTGATTCGGAAGGGGGGGGGGACTGCCCCCCCCCTTTCCCCATCAAGGATCACTTAAGCGTTTTTAAAATTTTGATTTCGACAAATTTCAAAAGAGATCAGCCAAATTTAGCTCAAAGTTTAAATTTTAAGGCTTCAATTAAAAAAAAAAATTCTCGAATACACCTTCCTTCCCCTGTGTTCAAAGATACTTTTAACTTGTGTTATTAAGATTCTAGTTTATGTATCTGTATCTTTTCTGGGAAGAAAACCCCTTTACCCTTACATCAATAAAAACAGCACGAAATTGCGTTTTTAAAACTTAAATTAAAAAAAAATCTGGGGTAGTCCCTTAAATCGCTCTCTAAAATCACTAAAGCAAGTCAAGTTGAGTTTTAAGAATTCATCAGCGAAAAAAATGTGTGGGGGAGAACATCCAAACGCCCATCATCCTTTAAGTCTCTCAAAATTAGCTTGAAATAACTTCTTTAATACTTTAATTTCACAAATCTTCATGAAAGACCCCAAAATTTGCTAAAAATATCAAAATTTGTATTTTCAAAATACCAGTTTCAAAGTTTTTAAGGGGAAGAACCACGTCTTACCCTTTTCTTTGCATCATCAAGCACTGCCCAAAGTTCTTTTTTTTAAAAAAAGATTTCAGCTTCGAAGAATTCCCGGGAGAGAGTCCATGGATGGAGTTCTCTAACCTTTTCCCAATTTCCCAATCGCTGCCATAATTATATTATCAGGCGCAGATCCAGAGGAAAGGAGTCACGAAGTGTCATGATCCCTTTCTTAAACGACCAAATATAGCCTAAAACTGCAGTTTTTAAACATCTATTTAAAAAAAAAGCCATATACCCCCTATTCCCACATACACCGTTTTAGCACAAAATTGCGCCTTGACCCCTCTCTTTCCAAAAATGACCCCCTTTTTAACTAAAAACTGAATCCGTCCTTTTGTAACTGCATTTTTAAAGCTACAATTCCAAATCATTTATGGGAGAGAACCTCCGAAGGTGCTCTCTTTCTTATGTCATCAAAAGATATCCAAAAATCAAGGGTACAGCTTCTAAAAAAATTTTGGCCCCTCACTTTTAAATCCCCACTTGCCGCCACTGCTTAACATTAGTTTAATAACAATAATTTAAGAAAACAAGGTTTTTCATAAATCTCATTGAGTTACGAATTTTGTCAGCTGATGCAATGATAAAAAATAAGGCTCCTAAAAGTGGTAAAAAGCTGATCTTACCTATTAGACACTTTGTTGCACTTTATTCTATAAATTTTGGCAATTTTTAAATTAACCAGTTCATTACATGTCATAATACATAAGTTTATAATTTTGAAAAATGTATTAGATTATAATTTACTAACAAATAAATTTGTGTTTGGAATGCAGAAAGTTTTGACATGTAAATCCGTGATTTAAAAGGTTGCCAGCCTAATTTAACAAAAAAGCTTACATTTTTTACAGTGAATTGCAACTTCGGGATTCAGATAGGGAGCACGTTTGACTTATTTCCTCTGTGCGTTTTTTTTTTTTTTTTTACAAATGCAAGATATTATTTACAATAGTCATTAAATTTACCTTCCTAGCCGCGTGTTACTAAATAAGGAGTTTATTTTTAATTAATTTTATTATTATTATTACATTTAGTTATTTAAGAATATTTTTACCATTATGAAAACAACCTTTTCTTTTTAATCCAATAACAATGTAATAATTCAAATTATATTCAACCGTTATTTAACTGTGTTAAGTATAATTTTACTAATTTAACTGTAAGAAATTTCCGAAAAATGTTGCACAAAAGTGTAAGTAACATTTTTGTGGGTTTATTAGTTTGTGATTAAAGTTTAATTTTTATGATTCTACTACATGATTAATTGAAAAAAATTCCTTTAATGAATAACAGTTGTGTAAAAAATCATGATTAAAAAAACATAAATAAAATTTATTTGATTCAAAGCATTTTTTGTATTAATTTGGATTAACTTGATGTTTAAAATAATTCACAACTATTATAATTTGAGTGTTACTTTGCCAAAAAGCATTTAATACATGATGCAAAATCAATTTAATACACATGCATATGATGCACAAATTTAAAGCAGATGGCATAGAAGTGCATTATAAATGCATAAAAACAGGAAAACAAATAAGTTTTTCATTGGTATTTCTATAGGCTGACTTCTTTTGCATTGAAAATTGTTTTTTTTTTTTTTTTTTCCAATTCTGAAACAACTTATCTACAGTTTTTCTTTATAAATATAGATGGAATTTTAAAACCAGACAGCTACACATTTTTATTTGTCCGCTTTAGTTTTTTTTTCTGAGTACGCTTTAATTTTTTTTGCAATAATTCATAATTGAAACAATATTAATTTTAAATTTCCTTTTTCAAATTTGTTACAAAAATGTTCCCATTATAGCAAAACAGGCCGATTTTAGAACTTTTCTGCACACTTATTATTATTATTTTAGCTTAGTACTTTAAAATTTCCTTTATTTTTTCATTGAAGAAAAGCCCTGAATACAGTGCATACTAGTGTAAATTTAAAATTTTCTTCGAATAAAATTTTTAAAATCTGGGTGAGTAGAGAGAATTTAAATAGATTTGACTTTTCATGGACATTTTCATTTTTCTCTTGCAGTTTAATTTTCCAAATATATAAATTTGGAGTTAAAATATCTTCTTTTAAAAATAAAAAATATTCAGATTTTAGAAAATCCTTTAAAAATATAAGACAAGTTGAACAAGCTCATGGGAGCAATCTTTTGAATATCAAATTCCCTGGGGTAAGCGCAGAGGTGCTTACTGCTTATAAGTTAAAGAATTTATAAATTGCGGATTTAGTGCATACGGGGTACCCCTTCCTCTCTTCAAGTCTTACCACCTTTTTAACAAAACTAGCTGCCAGGGCAGCTAGATTAGCTTCCTGCGGCATGTTGATGCATAACGTCCCCCCTCTCTAACTTTTACCTCATTCTGAAGTTATATTATTTATATAATTTAATGTTCATTCGATTTCAAGACATACCACGCACGTGGCCCGGCGTTGCACGGGCACTTCGTGCCCTGAAAGTAGTGAGAAAAAATTTTAAAGAAACTACTCCCCGCCAAGGCGGCTCGCTTACAGGCGCTTCACGCCTTTACTTTTTTCCTATATAGAAAAAATCATTCGAATTATTGAGATGCTTCGCGCCTTCAAGATGGTGAGGAAAGTTTCAGTAAGTTCAGCTCGCTCAAAGGAGAAAAAGCAGACATTCATACTCAGTTTTTAATATAAGTAGATGGCTCTTCAACAAATGAATGTTTCAAAATATTACAAGTATCTAGCGATAAAAATACTATGTACGTCGCCCGCTTATGAGTTTCGTGTTTGATTTAGTTAAGCCTTCATTCAAAATTCGCATTATCATTTTTATTACTGTTTCATGGCAACCACGTTTTGCAATGCAACAATGGCTTTCATATTTAATCATTTATTAGGCTTAATCGCTTTAAACTTGACTACTTATTAATTGATATCTTCGCTAATTAAAATCGTATAATTATATCAATTGAAACTAAAGAAGCTTGAAAAATTACCTATCTATCGGTACCTGGTTCGACTTTCAGTTCATTGGCGTTCAGGAGAAAGAAGCGTGACATAGAAAGATAGAAAGATAGTTAGAAAGAAAGATAGTGAGAAAGATACTCAGTTTTTAATATAAGTAGATAAACTACTATTAAGGAAAGAAGAGTAAAATAACGAACGTCTTTCAAAAATGATCGGAAATATGTCCCTCTTCCAAAATTATCAACAGAATGAATTCAAATTGAAGTAGTTTAATTTTTATGATCCCTAAGTCCCCTCTGATAGTGTTATTAGTATTTTTTTCAGCTTAAAGGATTTAGGAAATAAATTTTCAATTTTCAGATTCACTAAATTCTTAAAAACATTTTTGTTGCAGAGCTATCATATGCAAGAACATAATACAGTATAAAATGCTCCCTTGAACTATTTTATGGCTCATTTTAACCATCACCAGGGCTGTGGAATCAAAGGCGAATTGATTTTGGACAAACGAGTTCGTCTTTCAATTAAATGCTTTAAAATTTCAGGAGTCTACCATTGTCCCTTCAAGTCCACAACTCTGCCAGGGCTCCGGAGTTTGAGTTAAATCAGTGGTGTAGCTGGGGGAGGGGGGGGGGGCTCTCTTGATTTTTTTTATTTTCCTTTATTTCTCCTACTTTAAACTTTAAATTTTAACACAAGTTTTTACCCACTTATTTTTTTGCTCATGCTTCTGTAAGCGTCCCTCCGCTTTTTTCTGGAACTACACAGTGAAATTGAATGTTTTGAACTTCCAGGAGCAAGAGTCTTATCTTCCCTCCAACTTCACGTATTATGAACCTTGAAAAGAAAACCTTGTTTTCATATAGCATTATGTGCTGTCGTCCCCGCTTAATCAAGCAACGGATAAACGAATACCCCACTTATACAAATAAAATATCTGGGAACCGGTGCCATAGACGTAATATTAAAGATCCACGCTTAATCGAATAATATTTCTTGGAACCGACAGTATTCGTTTAAGTGGGGCTGACAGTATTTGTAAATTAATGGATTGCAACCATATCACATAATGAAGAAAAACACATACCAATGTGCCTGACACTTTAATCTCTATATATCTAAAATGTGCTGATTTGATCTACTTCTATGCAATTCGAAAGGTTTTTCTCCCCTTATTAGTGCTTTTGTTGTATATTTTTAGCTAGGGCCTCCATGAGATACCAGAACATGTCGAAGGAGGATTTGGCTGACAGATTGGGCTGTCTTAGCTTCAGCTAATAGCACTATGATATTGCTTGTCATGATAAATATATGTTTGATAAAACATGTTATCATTGTTTTCATGCTATTTTTCTCTTATTATTTAACTTTTGAAAATTCCGCTTTTTTTTTTCTACATTGGCAGAGGTAAACTGCACGAAAGAAAAATATTCCCTGCAACTTAAAATTGAATATCTTTTGAAATTTAGGAATTACCCGTATTGTTAAGTGGAACATTTTAATAAGATGAGATGAATATAAAATGATGAGAGGTTTGTAACTATAAGGCTGTTTGAGCTCATTTGAATAGTTAGAGTTATTATTCAAATGAGTACCTAGAATGATAAAAGAATATGAAAAATACATTGAATAGTTAGCATACAAATAGAAAAAAGGAAAAAAAAAAAAGTACTGAGCATTTTTTGAATACTTGCCAGTTTTTAAAAGGTAGTGTATGAATTCCTGTCCTCTTTGTTCACTTATTTTGTGCAGAAATGTTACAAATTATACTTTGGTCTTGTATGTATGTAGATATTTGATTGTTTTTTAAATAAATATTTAAAAAAATTCTTGTTCCTGTTTTTATTGCAGCACAATTTTACATTTTGTGAATAATAATTTTTACCAATACATAAAATGTAATGATAGAAGATAAGATCGGAAGAAATCATTTACACGCTATTGAGTTACAGTAGCAAATAACCTAAATCCTTTAATTTTCATCTTTTCATCAATCGGTATTATATTTTAGGTCGACTAAATTAACTTGTAACTTCGTATAGCTAAAATTATTTTGAATTGTATGTACATTCCAAATGTTGCATGGGAAATTAATCTTGTAGGTGAAAATCTAGTACTATATTGGTTTTGAAACTTATTCTGTGTCAATCGGGTTTCAAGACCGATATTCATGAATATATTGAAGGTGGCAAGTTTTTACGTAGTTCGACGTCGGTCAAAAAATATAGTTCTATATCGTTTTTGAAATTTTTTCTGTGTCAATCGGGATTCAAGACCGATATTCCTGAATATAGCGAAGGTGGCAAGTTTTTACGTAGTTCGACGTCGGTCAAAATATAGTTCTATATTGGTTTTGAAAATTTTTCTATGTCGATCGGTTTTCCGGACCGTTATTTTAGAATGTTCAGGACCGTTATTCTAGAATGTTCAAGACCGATATTCCTGAATATATCGAAGGTGGCAAGTTTTTACGTAGTTCGACGTCGGTCAAAATATAGTTCTATATTGGTTTTGAAAATTTTTCTATGTCGATCGGTTTTCTGTGCTACTAGGGACATTCTGCTATTCATAAGGAGGACAAATTGTCCATGTAGCCAATTGGCAACACCATGCAGTGTAGGGTTAAATAAGAAATTTTTACATTATTTCGGAGAGGAGGAGAGGTTGTCAACATCCACTCCCTTTAATACGCCCTTGGCAACTGCGGATCCAGCTTTGGTGGAGGTCACTGTCCAAAAAGGGGGGGGGGGGGAAAGTAAAATTTTAAGGGTCAAATGGGGGGAGAGTTGACCAAATTTATCGAAATCCAGCTAGTTTTTGTTTTTGGAGGAGATCAATATAAGAAAGGGGGGGGGAGGAAGGAAAAACTACAATTTTAGATCTCAAATTTTGTGGGAGGGTGGCAAACTTATCGAAAAAAGTCTCCGAAATTGAGTTTTATGCTATTTTTGCCCCCCCCCCCCCCCACCCGCTGGATTCGCGCCTATCTTTGTGCCCCTACGGATTCTCAAAGTGCCCCCCCCCCGGAGCTAAATGTCTGAAAGAAACACTGCTCAACATTTCCTACACTATTGAAGATTGGCCAAACAGCGTTTTTTAAGACTTATGTTTTCAAAATATTCCGAAATAACCCTGATCACATTGGGGAACACTAAAAAATCTGCTTTATTAATATTATCTGAGTGAGGGCTTCCTTGAACAAATTTAAAAAAAAAAATCGTTACAGAAAAGTATTAAAAAATATTACTTGGAGGAACTTTTTTTTTTTTTTACTTTTGCTTTTCTGGGGGCTTAGTCCCTAAATGTAAAATTCTAACTCCGTTCATGCCCTCTGAATCTGACACGAGTTTTTAATTTCAATTTCCTGTATTTTTTTTATTACGGAATTAAACAGCAAAATAGTTAGAATACAGCTGACTTTTGTACATTTCGAACATGGCAGAAATAAAACTTATTAAATAAAAATTATTTAAGTTTCTTAGCTATCTCAACCCTTTGTTATCGGAAGAAAATAGAAAATTAAAAATTTCATAAAAAGACCCTTTTGGGGCACAAATAAATACCATAATAACAAATAAATATGTGCATAAATAAATGTGGGGCAAAGTGAAATGATAAAATATTTTCAGTTTGCAGCGCCACTTATCAAGCAATCTTTTAACTGAGTTCCTGAACAAATAGTTAATTCCTGACAAGAAATAAGTAGTTCTAAAGATTAACGAAAAAAATTATACAAGTTATTTTCGAAATTAGATACACCTTTTGTAATATTCGTGGTTTTTCGAAAACATTTTTCGTTAGTATAAAATGATAAAATTCTTGTAATTATAATTTTGAGCACTAGTTGAGGTCTCCTAATGTCCAGTGCAGTACTAATTTAGTTCATGTTTAAAATGTTTTGATTTTAAATGCTTGATGCAATGTGTAAAGTGCACGTCGAGCAAAGTGGATGGGACAAACTGAAATAGTAGTTCATTTCGTTTTCTTAGGCATTCATTTATGAAATCGCGAAAGTATTTTCTCCTTTATTAATTAATTCATTTACATTCTTATACTTAATTACTCGCTTATTTACGCATCCATTCATTTAAATTCCTATACTTAATTACTCGCTTATTTACGCATCCATTCATTTATTTTCTTATAGATTCTCTATTTTATTCACTTATTTATTTTTTCCATATATTAATTTATTCACTTGTTTATTTTTCTCATACATTAATTAATTCACTTTTTTATACAATCATTTATTTTTCACTAGCCGGGTACCCGGCCCTGCCCGGGTTTCTGTGGGTGTAGGGTGGTTTAGTGAAACTCATTCATAAATTTCCCAACACTAAAGTGCATATCTATAAACATAATGGCTACTTCTGTAAACAATGGCTATGTTACGGATAAACTATAAAAAAAATAATGCAAGCTAAAAAAAATAGCAAGCTACAAATAATGTTTGAGTAAATAGGAAATGTTATAAGCTTGGTATATTAAAATAAATATATATTTACAGTATCAATCGCACTGAAATTAACCATTTCCAAATATTGCTCGTTAAATAAGTCCCATTATTAGTTTCTATCCTCGTGACAACATTGGTGAGGTGAAAACATCTTATGTACCTAATTTAGAAATTTTTTTGACTATAAACACTTTCTATTCTCTAACTATTGCCAAAATCAATTTTTTTTTATTTCACCCGTTAGCAATTGTTGACTCAAATAAATATAAAAATCCTTAGAAGGCAATAAATTCCATACTTACTCCAGAGAAGCCTTGGTTCAAAATTTTCAATATGATTACAATCAATATTGTTGCTGCATGGCACCAAATTTTTACAACAATGGGTTGAAAATTTAATCATTTAACGGGGAAATGACATAAAATTAACTGTTTTCCATAATAACTTTTTTAAACTAAGCTTTTTAGAAATAAGTTATAGCTTATCCTGCTCCCTGTTACAGTAGCTATCTACGGTGAAAAAATGGTTAAAATCGGTTCAGTAGTTTGGAAGATTACCCCGGACATACGTTTTCAAAAGTAGTCTTTTATGTATATAGATTAACAATTCATTTTTTCGTTTATTTACGCATTCATTTGACGAAAATTACTGTTAATTACTGAATAGGAAGTTTTACTTATTTATTTTTTTATTTTTCCATAGTATAGCAGCGACTTAAAGGGGCTGATCACGTTCTACACAAGGTTGCTATATCTTAGCCTTAAACTGTAGCTAAGCACAATAAATAATTTTCTACTAAACGTATAAGTAGCCCCATCTCATCTCAAATAAATGAAAACAAATTTCATAAGAATACTTACAATTACGTAAAAAAATTGTTTCTATAATTATTCCCAACAAACACAAACGACAAGTCAATTTTAGTTGGACAAAGTTCAACCTCTTAGTACTAATTAAATATCCAAACACCTACAAATTCTGCAATCCAAAGAAATCAATCAATTATTATCAGGTTTCTTATTTTAAAACATACCTCAAAAATCTAAATCCTTGACGCTCCCTGACTTGTTTTTCTTTCTTCTTTGGGGTGATGAAAGTGGAAGTATGCATTTTTGAAGGGTAATCCGGAAAATGAAAAGCAAAAAAGCAAGTTGTCCTAGCCGATTCCTCTTTTCTTTCTTTCTTTGTGAGGTCTTGGTCGAAGCTTTTTGTCTCTTTTCGCGCCAAAAGGAGGAGGAAAAAGGGCCTCGAGCGACACCACCGAAATCTTTAGGCCCCGGGATTCTTCCATGAACGCGTCCCCCCAACAACGAATGAATCATGCAATGAAGACGAAGGAATCAGCTAAGATCCCAAGACCCCAACCCCCCCCCCCCCAGGTAAAAAGATTCACTGACCAGACAAAGAGCAGAGCAGAGCAGAAGCGAAGCGTCCGTTGTCACCATTCGATTACTTTCGAAGATCTTTACTTTCTTTTTCTTTTCACATTTTTGTACAACTTCAATGTAAGATATTTAGGAAATTGCGATCTGAGAGTTAATTTATTATATTCCTATTAAAAGCTTATGCATGCTTTGGTATGGATTCAAAAAAAAATATTAAAAAAAAAAGATGCTATGGAAGAATATATTTCCTGCCCAGCTAACGAGCCCTGAGGTGTCCGTGAAACAAATGGAGCCTGTTCTCACCCGAAAAAATTCCCAAAATTACAGGCCTAAATAGGTAATTTTGGCCTCCCTTTGGTCGGTCCTTAAACAATCAAATATAGCCGATAGCTGCATTTATAGGACTTATATTTCGAAAAAAATTGCCAAATATCCCACATTTTTGCCCAAAAATGGCACTTTGATCCCTCCTTTCCATAAGATATAACAACCCACTCCTTAACTAGAATATGAATCCGCCTTTGAGAACTGCCGATCCGTATTTTACCATTCGGCAAAATGACATGATTTCCTTCCATCACATAAATTTGAGTTCGGCGCATCCCTCAGTATAATGTTGGCAAAATGAGACTTAGTTGAAGTAACTATACCGGCAAGTTAAGATTGCAGTAAAAGAAGAAGTCGCTGAAATGAGTTATCTTATTTCAAATGAACTGAACAGTTGTTTACGATCATCACATGTTTCAAACGGTACATGTTTTTCTTTTTTTATTCAAAGTGAAAATGTAAACATGGCTCTCAAAAAAAGCTATTTATTGCTTAACTCAAAAATTTTGAATTCAGTATCAAAGCAAAAATGCCGACTTTACAGCCAAATTCACTGAGTGAACACTTATTATGTCGGCAAATTGAGCAGTCGGCAAAATAAGCATTTGGTGAGCAGTTTAAAAAGTTCTGTGTCTGAGATATGAAATCAACAGAATGAACATGAAGCATTATTACCAAACATGGTATTCTAACAAATTATAAATCTGTATACATGTGTACTATATAAAAAAGAGGGAAAATGAAACATTTCGCGAATCCTGAATTTGAAAATAGAAAAATGCCGATTCTAGTGAATCTGACGATTGACGTCGCCGTACATGAGCCTACTCGGTCAAAATGCCCAGGAGATGATACGTTAAAGGGAACAGTCGGAAAAATAATTTCAAACGGTCGTGTAACTGAACATGTGTGATTGAGCATTTTTTTTTTTAATTAAAAAAAGGTTTTGAAAATCTGAAACATTAAAATTCCGAATCAAATTGATTTTGCCGACTGGAAAAAATCGCTGGGAGGGTGAAACACCCCTCTCACCCCCCCGGTCGCGACGGCCCTGTGCTGCAGTACCAAAGTATGGGTCAAAATGGGGAGGATTTGACAACGTCCATAAAACGGTAAATGCAAACTATTCGCTCTGAATTGGCCGTTAACTTACAAAAGTCGTTTAAATCTAGGACTTCCTTTGATAGTTCACTGGAACGAAATACTTATGTAAAATATATTGGGAAAATGAAGGATGATCGGCGGGTTTCATACCAGTATTAGTAGCAGGACCACAAGCATTGATGATTTACTTCTGGGTTCTAGTAAGTTAGTCAGGCATTGGAATTGTTACGGAAAATGCTGCTATACGATAACCAGTTAGATAAATGGAAACTTACTGAGCTCGTACGTGGTATGTGTTTCAATACGACATGCATTGCCGGTACTAAAGTTGGAGCATGTTTGAACTTGGGGGAAAAAAAAAAAAAACTAGGGAAGCAACTTTTATATAGGGCAGTAGCAGCCACGTGCTTTTTGCATAGCAACGGAGCCTGGCAACCGTTCCTGGTGGACAAGCAACTCCATGTTTACCGTATGTATAGCATGGTATTGCGAGTGCGCAGTTGTTTTTCTAGCCTTTTTTAATTGTAAAATGTGTTTTTAGTCTTGTGAAAGCCTTCATAACGAAGCAAAAAGAAGATACATTGGTAAAATCAGGATTATTAATAAATTGGATCCGTATTTATTAAATAAAAATAAATTTTAAACTGATGCGTTTTTAACTTGCCGTACAAATACAAAAAAAGAAAAAGAAGGATCGATGACTGCACAGTTTATGAACATTTAATGCATTAAGAACAATCAAATCCTATCAAAACAAGCATATTAGCAGACAGTTTGTTGTTATTCTACTGAGTGGTTAAAAACACGGAAAGTTCAAGAAATAATACTTTTTTTAAATGATGATGCGTTGAAAATGAAGCATCAGTATGAAGAACAAACAAAACAAGCCAAAACTGAAAAAAGAACGGGCCAAAATAAGAGTCAAATGTACAAGAAAAAAGTGCAGAGCAAATCCTCGGAAAGAAAAGCAGACGACGTTTCGAGTATGTTTAGTTGTCATCAGCACGTGGTGTTTGTTTGTCTCCCAGGATGACGTCAGCTGCTACTGCCCTATTGTGCTTTCCGCCATTATATTTTAGACATTGTGTTTTCTGTGGTATAACAACCGAAATCTATTTACCCTTGGTCTCTCGGTATTTTAACCGATAAACCAAGAAATAGGTAGAATTGGGGTATTTGGAATTGCTTTCGCCGCTAGAGGGCGCTAGTGTTGCAGGGGAGATTTTTGCTGCTCTGAGATAAGTGATTTTTTAATGTAAATCTTTGTTTTTTACTACTTTAGTTTAGATTATTTGAGTGTATTTTATCATATAATTTAGTATTTTTGTGTATTTGAGACTTATTTTTGCTTTATTTGCATTTTTAAAGAGTTTTTCAATGTTTTAAGCTAAGCCTAAAATGTGGTGATTTCTTTGTTGTTAAGCCTGTGTGCTTTGTTGGGTGTAGCAATTTAGTTTATTTATATTTACTGCTGTTTTAGTTTTCTGCATTCTATGTATCTTTAAACTCAAATGCTTTTCTATTTTTATTATTAGTATTTATCCTTCAATTTTGCATTTTTGTCTCTTTTGTATTGTCTTCATAAGTGGATTATTTTGAGTTAGTATGGGTGTTATATGCATTTGGAAAGAGGTTAAGAGTGGGAAGGGGAGCAACAGGTGGATTTCTTGTGACCTATGTCACATGTTCTGCCAGTATGAGGGAAAGGAGGAGTCAATTAGTGAGCTGGATTATATTTGCACCAAGTGTGCTGAGCTCTCTGAATTGAAACATAGCATGACCATTTTGCAGGCCCAAATAGCCTTAGGTTGTGGGATAGAGGAGGATGAGATAAGCACTCCAGATGGGAAGGGGGAAATTACTAAAAAGGATGTGGGCATTAGCTGTGAGTTAGTTAGTAGGGATGTTCCAGAGGTGAAGGGGGAAGTTATTAGTAAGGAGACGGACTGGGAAATGAAGGGGGTAATTTTGGGGGACTCAATGGTGCGCGAAGTGGGAAATTCAATCGGGAGGGTAAAACGTAAGGTGGCTAGGTGTTGTTTACCAGGGGCTCGGGTGAAGTATGTAAATAAGGTTGCAGAGAAGAAGGGGACATTTCATAAGGAGGATATAGTTACTTTGTGGGTGGGAACCAACGATGTAGGCCATAGTAATAATG
>JAXGGA010023122.1:0-13928 GCA_038373865.1 Uloborus plumipes | reverse complement strand
GAAAACATCTTTTAAGTAAAAAAACGCAAAGAGACTAGCTAAAGGCATTATTTTTGATATTTTAACCATAAAATCCATAACAATAGCTATGGTAAAACTTTGCGATCGCAGCGCCCCCTGAAGATATTAACCGATTTTTCTCAAATTTTGCACAAAAGCTAACTATCACCAAAGACAACTTTGGCAACTATTAGAAGTTGATCTGAAAAACTTTTTATTTTTCGCCCCACCCTACTGCACAAGTTGTTTTAAAATTGAAGGGTCAGGGGGAAAAAACCACGGTAGTCACATTTGATTCATTTTGAGAAAAACGAAATTTAAACTTTACGAACTCATAAACTTCCCCAGTATACTTGTTCTAAAATGACAATAATACATGGACTACAGTGTTTTTTTCACGAATATTGCATATACTAAACGAAATTACACTTATTTTTCTAACAGGTGGTAGCATCAGTTTAAATTCAACAAAAAGTGGACTACCGTGGTTTTTCCCCCTGACCCTTCAATTATAAATGTTTAATACGGCAATAACCAACTACTTGAATTTTTAGGGGGAAAATATAAGGAGACACAGTTTACTCACATTAAATAAAATGCTTTACACACAGCTTATTTTAAATGAAGGCTATCTCTAAGTGGCACTTCGTCTACCTGTCCTGAGGGGCATCATATACCCGAAATGACGACTCAGATTTTTTCGTTACTAGACTAAGATCCAAAACTATTACTGGAAACCAGTTTATAGACTTTATGAAACTACCCTGTTATGTTTGCCGATTAGCGTTCATCGTAGTTTCATTCCCTTTGCAGCTTTTGAATGCGAACGTTTGCATACAATTGACATGCAAAAGAAAATAGCTTGTCTCAAACAAATTTAATAAACAACTCGAAACAACTGTTTCATGAATCCAATCGAATATTATCTAAGATGGATCTATTAAATTAAACTCAGTTCAGCTAGAGAACAAAGCGAAAACTTTTGAAGTAGAACCTTTGAAGTTCCAAAATTTGTAAAGGGGTTTATATTAACTTCAAAGTCAACGTTGAAGTTAGTGAAAGATTTAGTTATTGCCCATGTAACTAGAAGTGGGTTTCAGAATATATCTTAGAAATAAACGCATACTGTATTACGTGTATTGAGATATTGGGAGAATATGATTTACGTTGGAGCACTTTTTAATATCTTTTTCCTATTTTTTTGGAAATTTCACTTGGTATTCATTCAAAATTTGCATAAATTAGTAAGTAGTTTTCAATCTTATACCTATTATTGAATAAATTTACATATTGGTGAAATCTGCCTGGTGGGGCACATTGTAAAAGTTAACTATAGACAGTTAAAAGATGAATAATTGAATTAGAATATACACGGAGCTTTTTATTCAAGAAAAATTTGATGTTTTGACATGTTTACAGAGTGTTTAAAGTAACGTACAAATATGGGGGAAAATACTTTATTAAGCACAATTTATCCAAATTAAGCAAAAAATACTTTAAACAAAGTATCTCTTTGTTAAAATATTTTGAATAACAGTTAGATAGGCATAACTTTTATCCCCAAATGCCCCCTACTTCAACTGTCTCAATGTGCATCTTATATTTACAATGTAAATTCATATTTTCACGCCGTTAGACTTATATCATGAAAACTATTACTATACAGCAGTTTTTTTAACGAAAGCTTTAATGTTCAGTACAATACCACTTATTTTGAAACAATGTTTGCCAAAACACCACCGTACAACTCATTAAACGCTGGCACAAAAATTACTAGATATGCAAACTAATGTAAACAAACGTTAACAAACTAACGTTGCAAATTAGCGTGATAAATTCTTATGTGCTCATCAATATACTTAAAATTATCAGAAAATTATATAGTGGGGTCATATATTTATATCTTCAAGAGCTGACCGTTAATTCAGCTGTTCTGAAATGTACCGTGCCCCAAGGTATACCACTTTCTCATAAAAATATAAAAAAAAAATATTTTGCTAACAGATTTTGTTATAGAAAATGTATTACATAACATGAACTTAATGATGACTGCAAGTTATTTCGGTGTGTAAAAAAATAAAAAAATAATTAATTTCTAAAAATATATTTTTTTGATTAAATACCGATTGTGCTCTTTGTTGATAGTAGATGCTTCCACACTTTATTTAATTTTTATAGTTTCAATGCTTTAGTTGTACTTATTTTGTTAATATTTTCACAAATGCCAGAATGTTTATACACGTCGCACGCAATTAAAAATCTCACTCGCAATTAATACTCGTCGCACGCAATCACAACTAAACCATCCTCAGAGCCTACATACCAAGCTAGAAGCTTCTACGGCATCTATTTTTTGAGTTATGTGACACACATACATCCGCACATACGCACATACAGACGTCACGAGAAAACTCATGGTAATTAACTCGGGGGTGGTTGAAAAGGATTTTTTGGCTGCTTATATGTTGGTAGGTACATATGCACGTGCTGACAGGTCGAAAAAACTACTGAACTACTATTCGGGGGTGAGCAAAATCAAAATTTAGACTCAAATTTGAGTGATTTTTTTCGCGATCACAATACTTCCTTTACTACGTAAAAGGAAGTAAAAATCACTCAAATTTGAGTCTAAATTTTAATTTTGCTCACCCCGTTCAGTAGTTTTTTCGACATGTCAGCACGTGCATATGTACCTACCAACATATAAGCAGCCAAAAAATCCTTTTCAACCACCCCCGAGTTAATTACGACGAGTTTTCTCGTGACGTCTGTATGTACGTATGTGTGTGCGTTAGGGTGTATCGAAAAAAACTTTTTTTCGAAATTCAATTTACTAAGTTGATAAAAAGTTGCCCCTACCTACCCACATATTCCACAAAAAATTTCACTCTAATCAGAAATTGTTTAGGTGTTCCGCATGAGGCCAAAAGTTTGTGAATTTCTTCAAAAATACTATTTTTTTCTAATTTTTTTTAAATATTACGAAAAAAATATTTCAAGCTGAAAAATGTGCACAGCAAAGTCGGAATACAAAATTGGGTTTGAAAAAAAGTATACTAAATAACATTTAGATCTCCCACATTTATTCTAAACTTACGCAATTTTCACCAAAACTAGCATTTTAAAAGGCCATGCGGCTTGGTTCGAAACTTGTTTATCAATGTGGAATCTAACTGAATTAACACTTGAAACTGAGAGGCATCTGTGATTTATGTGGAGTAAAAAGTAAAATAATATAAACTATAAACATAATCTAAGCCCCTCGTCACACAGTGCCCGCGTTCTATCGGCGCCCCGTGATGGTAAACGAAATACAGCTCCGCTAGCATCGCTATTATAGGATTGTAGAAGAACATATATCTTTGATTGAGGAAACACTCTAAATATTTCGGACATGGTGCTCCAGTAAATGGCCCGGTAAAAGAAATTGTAGCTTCAGTTTCACGATTTACGGAAAAAACAGATTCATTCTATTGATGAAGAACATAAAAGCTATCGGTTGTGATGGAACATCAGTTAACACTGGAAAATCAAATGGTGCTATTAGTGTTCCAGAAAAGTCTTTGGAACCCTCACTACAAGCCGTGGTATGTTTTCTTCATTTAACCATTTCTTAATTACCACTTGGAAAGTTAACGGTGGCTCTTGATAGGCCGACTACTGGATAAAATTCTTTTAGTTGACCTATTGCAGACGTCTTACAATATTGCTAAAATCTACCAATCATGAACTTTAAGAAAATAGAACACGTTTTACTAGAAGTTGATATCAAAGAATTGAGTCAAAAATACTTATGGGATGTGTCTAAAGCTGCAATGTCTGGCAAATACTCTTAAAATTTAGCAGAAAGGAACCCTGCGAGCTTTTCCCATGCAAGATGGCTTCTTTACAATGTGGAATGGATAACATTCTGAGATTTGTATCCAAATACTTGCTGCAATCTATGATCTTTAAAAAATGCTTAGATGTATGAATAATTTTATGCTAAGATTCGATTGTGAAAAAGCAGAGAGCATAAACCTTTATTATAAATTCTGCTAGTTTATTTTTTTTCCGAAGCCATCAGCTTCAACATACATGAGGACTGCGTTACGCTTTGCCTCCTGAAAAATAAAGGACAGATTTACGTCAAAGAGAGGATGAAACAACATATATGGGCAAGGCGGGATTCGAACCCGCGACCACTTGCTTACGAGGAGAGAACTCTACCTCTAGGCCCACGTGGCTCCCTGCTAGTTTATTTAACTCTGAACTTGGATCACTGGTTGCGATGTATAGCCATCTGTTTGCCATCGTGAGCCATCTTGCATGGGAAAAGCTTGCAGGGTTCCTTTCTGCTAAATTTTGAGAACATTTGCCAGTTATTACAGCTTTAGACACATCCCATAAGTATTTTTGACTCAATTCTGGTAAAACACGTTCTATTTTCTTAAAGTTCATGACTGGTAGGTCTTAGCAACATTGTAAGAATTCTCCAATAGGTCAACTAAAACAATTTTGTCCAGTAGCCGGCCTATTAAGAGCTACCGCTAACTTATAGGTAATTCATTAAATAAAGAAAACATGCCACGGCTTGTAGTGAGGGTTCTAAAGACTATTCTGGAAGTCTAATAGCACCATTTGATTTTCCAGTGTTAACTGATGTGCCATCACAACCGATAGCTTTTATGTTCTTTATCAATAGAACTTTTTTTTCCATAAATCGTGAAACTGAAGCTACAATTTCTTTCCCTGGGCCATTTACTGGAGCACCATGTCCGAAATATTTAGAGTCTGTTTCCTCAACCAAAGATATATGTTCTTCTACAATCCTATAGCAGCTACGCTAGCGGAGCTGTATTTCGTTTACCATCACGGGGCCCCGATAGAACGCGGGCACTGTGTGACGAGGGGCTTAGATTCTGTTTATAGTTTATATTATTTTACTTTTTACTCCACATAAATCACAGATGATTCCCAGTTTCAAGTGTTAATTCAGTTAGATTCCACATTCATAAACAAGTTTCTAACCAAGCCGCATGGCCTTGTAAAATGCTAGTTTTGGTGAAAATTACGAAGTTTAGAATAAATGTGGGAGATCTAAATGTTGTTTAATATACTTTTTTTCAAACCCAATTTTGTCCTCCGACTTTGCTGTGTACATTTTTCAACTTGAATTATTTTTAACATTTATTCTTAATATTTAAAAAAAATTAGAAAAAAATAGTATTTTTGAAGAAATTCACAAACTTTAGGCCTCGTGCGGAACACCTAAACAATTTCTGATTAGAGTGAATTTTTTTGTGGAATATGCGGGTAGTTAGAGGTAACTTTTTATCAACTTAGTAAATTGAATTTCTAAAAAAAGGTTTTTTCGATACACCCTAATGTGCGTATGTATGTGTGTCGCATAACTCAAAAACTATGTGCCGTAGAAGCTTCTAGTTTGGTATGTAGACTCTGAGGATAGTCTAGTTGTGCACCTCCCCTTGTGGTTGCATTCGAATGTTCCCAAGGGGGTGTTTAATATCTTTTTTTGGGGGTAAATCAGTGTAAATTTCAAAATCAGACTCAAGTGATATGAATTGGCCCGACCACTTGGCGATATGTCGCCAAGCTTTTGGTCGCCAAGTGTTTGACGCCAACTTGGCGTTATGTCGCCAAGTTGGCGGCATAATGCCAAGTTGGCGACAAATTTGGCGAAAAAATTATTTTTTGAATTTGCGTTCAACTTGGCGCTATTGGCGATATTTTGCGAAAAATTCACTGAATGATATTAAAATCAGCAATATTTAGAAAATTAACCATTGTAAAACATTTTTTGCATTGTTTCGTGGCAGATTGGGAGAGTAAATATTTGAATTGTTACCTTGCTCACTCCAAGCACTTTTTTTAACAGTTAAGGCAACTACTAAGAAATTTGCACGTAAAAGGAAGTAGTGTGGGGTCCATAGCAGACTTTTTTTTGTTGGTATGGTTGAGAAAAAAGTAACATTTATAAAAAGGTGCGGTGTTACCAAATCTTCTGTAACAAGTAGTCTATAATAAAACTAAACGCGAACCTTACTTCGTTCATTTTCTTAGAATGCATTAATTTCATTATGTGCACATACGTTTTTTCTCAACCTCGATTCGATTGAAAAGTGTTACACAAATAGGATGAGTACCACTTTTTTTTTGAAAATATGAATCAGAGTAAAATAATGACCCATTTACTACCGCGTTCAGAGGGTCCATGTAACAAGGATTAAACTTGCGAACGAAAGCACATTGAGGTCATGTCTTAGTTTCACGTCATAGAAATGTACCTGAAGTATACTGCGAAACTGCCTGTCAACGAAACTATCGTTTTTTTTTCAATGATTTATTTATTTATTTGTTTATTATTTCTTTTTCTTCAGACAAGTTCGAAACATGATTGAGATTCCGATGAATTTTCAGTTTGAAAGACAAAGCTCAGTTCCAAAATGAGCCTATTTTTTTCGTTAAATATTTAAAAGACAAATTTTAAAAAGTTTCTTTTTTTTTGAGATTTTATAAGTATTTAAAATTAAACAGTAGCAAAAAAAAAAAAAAAAAAAACTGGCTAACATAATTTAGTTTGATTATTTTTTCGATTCAGTTGTGGCAAAGTAAAACTTCGCGCAGAAAATGTATGAAAACCGAAATCACAAATTAAGTTCTATAACGAAACTCGTTGTTGGATCGAAAAGTATTTTTAATTTAATCCATTTTCCCCTTTTGGTCCCGTTTGTAAGGTAGAAAATATGTCACTCCGTCAGTATAGAAATAGTTTTCACTCATTTCAACGTAAAAATCGGTCGAAATTCTTGAAAATAGTGACATAACTATCAGAAATGGTGTTATTGACATAGATAGCCAAACTTATTATTGAAATATATTTAACTCGGGGCGGTATTTGAATATTAAAGTGAAGCAAAACGACCGAAACAGCGACATCATGAATAATTCTTTCTTGGCTTTTAGACGAATGAGTCATGGCTTAGTGTTTAATGCACTCGTTTAATGTAAATTCCACTGCATTTCTATTTCCACGCTGTTGCCGTGTCTTCATTCAGCTTTTGAACATGCTGATATTATTTCGATTATTTGAATTAAATTAAATAATGTCAGTTCGGATATGAATAATTCATTAAATAGTTAACTATTTCCTAGGATCTTTCTATTTTCTGGATATAAAATGCGTAGAAATTGACTCTTTAACGGGTACAAGCCGTTTTTTCCCTAAGTTAACATTTTACACTGTAATTAGAGAAAATAAATTTTTTTATGACCCAAAAAAGTATTTTTAAAATTTTGTTGTTGGGGATATTGCTTTTAAGAGGGGTGGTAACATGTTAACCACCTCCCAATACAAGCAATGACATTTTACTGACTTATAGCAGTAGAAAAAAAAATGTAAAATACGAATAATTTCACAAGTAAATGTGCATTTTTTTTAAACTATCCGTTATTAGTTATTTCAAAATAAAAAATTATTAATTACACGTGAAATAGATGATAGAAAAACTGATTACAATGAAAATTGCTAAAAATATTTTTACTTTTTCTGATGTTACAACATGAAACATGGAGCAGCGCTCAATGGAACGTTACATGTTGTACATAAATCTTTTGAGTTTTTCTAGTGCGTTTTAAGCAGCGTGGTGTTAAGATATTTATCACCGTCTTGAAAAAAGTTAAATACTAAACGCAGAAATGTTTTTGCTATGCAATGTCAAAAGGACCATAGCTAGGGAAGTCATTTCGAAATTTTCCAGGGGGGGGGGGCAAAGGGTGCACACACAATGTAAAATTTACCAAAAAGGGACAAAACCACGCCCACTTATATGCCAATACATTGATTTCCTAAAGTCATAGGGGGTGCAGTCTACCCCCTCTGCCCCCCCTAAATGGCGGGCCTGACGATAACTTAATGTTAAACTGCAAAAGGGTCTAGGAAGTCTTAAAATGAAAAAAATTCTATTTTCTGGAAAAAATATATGTTATATAGGATTTAACTCTGAACAGTTTGATACCTCATTTTTTACTATAGGTAAAAAACTTTTTGAGTTATTGTAAAAAAAACTTTAACTATCCCCAATGAGTTTAATGTTAACAGCAGCTGTTTAAACCTCATTTTCTCAGAAGTCGATTTTACCTTTTGCATGGATGATATCTCAAAAAGTGTTTCATTTATTTTTATAAAATTTTGCATGCCGTACGTATAGCCTATCTCAACAATCTGAACCTAAATTTTTCTCAAAAATCAAACTCAATTTTTTGGGGAAAAAAATTAATCCCCCGAATTTTTTTAAATTTTGATTCTTATTTTTAAAATTTTAATAAAAACATTTTTTATTATTTTTTAAACTTAAATTTAGGTTCAGATTGTTAAGATAGACTATACGTACGTGCATGCAAAATTTTAGAAAGATAAATGAAACATTTTTTGAGATATCATGCATGCAAAAGGTAAGACCGACTTCTGAGAAAATGAGGTTTGAACAGCTGCTGTTAACATTAAACTCATTAGTGATAGTTAAAGTTTTTTTACGATAACTCAAAAAGTTTTTTGCCTATGGTAAAAAATTAGGTATCAAACTGTTCAGAATTAAATACTATATGACATATATTTTTTACAAAGAATCGAAAATTTTTCATTTTAAGACTCCCCTTTTCTAAATTGTTTTTCTACATTCGTACTTGAACATTATGGAAAAGAAAATAGAATTTAAAAATACCGTGATGTATATGAAAATACATATTTATAACTATTGAGAAAAATATATTGTTGTAGAAAATAGTAATTTTGCTGGTGTTTTGTTTCATGGATAGTTAAAAATGACATGCAAAGTAATGTCGTCCCCAAAAATTTATCTCCTTAGGCACTCTGCCATATTCGAAGTTCCTAATATGGCAGAGTGCCTAGGCACAAGTACTAATTTTACTCCACAAAGTACTAATTTTAATCCGTCATTGCCACCAGACTAGAATACTTTTCGTTGCGCTTAAGAGCGATGGTGGAGCGGAAATAACAAAATAAATGTAGTGGGAAAAGACTGCTATTTTGCATAAAATATTGTGTAATAGAAAAATAATTATAAATTGAGAGTAAAACGAAGAAGATATGCTTGCAATACTTGAATGTGAAGAAAAATTTCTTAGAACATTGCCAAAATAATCTCTACTAATAATAAAGCTGAAGGTGGTTCTGTCTGTCCTTCTTTCTTTCTGTCTGTCTGTCTGTTACGCGCGTAGCGCCAAAACCGTTCGGTCGATTTTCATGCCACTTGGCACAAAATTAATTTGTAGCATGTAGTTTTGCACCTCGAAGCGATTTTTCGAAAATTCCATTTCGTTCGTTTTCTATTCGAATTCTTAGCGGAAATTCGATAAAATAGGGAAGAAATATTTCACACACATTTTCAAGTCTTATGTCATTCGAAAGCTTGGAATTTTCTGCACAAAATGAAGTTTTTTTGAAGTTTCTACGATCATCAGGAGAGCTGTAACAATTGTTTTTAGAATCCCGAAATTCAAGGCTTACCTTCAGTAAAGCAAGCCAAACGATTCTAAAATGGTTGAACTTTAGAATAAAATTTGTTTGAAAAGAGAGATAAAATGAATTATTTTATCAACGGAAATCAACTTTTCATGTTGTTACTATGGTTACGTGTTCATACTTATTTTTGTTTCTTTCTTTTTCCAGGGTTGCCAGCGTCTATCTTCGTAGGCTACGGCCAGACGTAGTATTTTTGATTCTACGGTAGTATTTTTTCGGCCCAAATAAGGAGCGTAGTATGTTTCTGGCAACCCTGTTTTCAATACACTAATGACTTAATTAAAAGATTTGGCGGATTTTTTTTTTTTTTCATTTTCATAGATTTCGCATTTCAGCAACATTGATTTTAGCAACGTTTGGAAACAGTAGTATTTTGTAATATTTTTTTTTAGAGGAGGCGTAGTTTTTTTTTGTTCCAATTCTCTGGCAACCCTGTCTTTTTCCCGGTGAAGCGGTGAAGATGCTTTGGGACCCTGCTTGGCGCGTTTTCAAAAAGTCAACTACGCCAAATAGCTATGGTTACCACGCTTGGCGCGCCTATCGTTCATTTAGCGAGAAAAGGGTACCTAAAGCACAGATTAACGAAATATCGTATCAATTGCGATATTGCATCGTTTTTTTTAAAGTGTTTCATTTCGGAAAATGTATTGTTTTGTTTTTTAAGCTAGGAAAGAAAACTTTCTTCTTCTCTTAAACTTTGGTAAGATTTATGTTGGTTCCTGTTATCAACAAAATTGTTCTTATTTTCTCTTTTGGCTTATTTTTGTCCATCTCCCTTGGGGTTGCATTCGAATGTTCCAAGGGGGTGTTTTACCCCATTTGTCGGGTAAATCAGTGTTTTCAATGCAAGGTGATATGAATTGGTTAACAAAAGTGATATGAATTGGCGCGACCACTTGGCGATATATCGCCAAGCTTTTGATCGCCAAGTATTTGACGCCAATTGGCGAAAAAAATTTTTTTTTTTTGATTTAGGTTCAATTTGGCGCTGTTGGCGATATTTTGCGAAAAATCCACTGAATGATGTTAAAATCGATGATATTTAGGAGATAAATCATTGTAAAACATTTTTTTGCATTGTTTCGTAGCAAACTAGGGATACAAATGTTTGAATTGTTATCTTGCTCACTCCAAGTACTATTTTAGCACTTAAGGCATCTACTAAGAAATTTACACGTAAAATTAAGTAGTGTGGGGTCCATATCAGATCTTTATATCACTTTGAAGGAATTATAGTTGAATAAAACTAAAATAGAGCATTTTTTCTGCTATATCAATTATTTTACAAATGAACTTTTAATTTTATACCACGGGCAAAGCCGTGCGGGTACCGCTAGTAAATACATAATTAGGATCCATTGAAATCTTTACCTACCAGGGGCTCAATCTTGCTACCCCTTAGATTTTTCTAAGATTAATATGGGACATATGTGCCTCCTGAGATTAACATTTCTTTCAAATTATAAAATACAATTAATGAATAAATTATATGTTGTTCATTTTATTATTTCTTCATTATTTTAATATTATTAAGGAGAAAAACAGTAGTTATATACACCCTAGTTATATACGAGCGATTCCATACCAACTCACCGAAAAAAAAAAGTTGGTCGCACGATCTACTCGGATTTTTTTTTTTTAAATTTGGTACACAGATTGATGGTATAGAGGTATGAAAAAGCCCAAAAGGAAAGTTACCTGCTCCACTTATTTCCCGAGATACGGGTTCTCGAAGTTTGCCCGGACCTTCAAAATACCAAAAAATTGATGTTTTTTAATAATTTTTTCTTAAAATTTCTACTCATGCAATATGAAAGTGTTTGATATCTACGGAAACAAGCTACTCCTGGCATTCAGAAAAAAATATGGCAATGTTTGTAACGGAAAATGTTAAGGTACAGCACTCTTAGAAGTTGCCATCACAAACATTTGATTTTCCCGATTTTGCTAAAATTGAGGAATTTATTCCAAAAAAAGGAAGACATAACCAAAGGTTTACTCACTTTCTGGTAGTGTACAGATGTTTACTATAAATGGTTACACAATGCATAACTTTGATTTCTCACTCCTTCTTGGAAATATTTTAGCTTAAGGATAAGCCATAAGGCAAAAAATGCGTTTTTGGCCATCTTGGCAGCCATTTTTCTCATAAAGGGGGAGCAGTAGAAACTTTAATTTTTTTTAAAACAAGCCACTGATATGTTAGCTATTCACAGGAAAGGAGTTTACTCTTGGTTATTTCTCCCATTAAGAGATATCCTGCTGACAGTATATGCATGTTTTTCGCGACGACCATATGCTTGACGCGACGGCAAAATCCCCCCCCCCTCAAAATTTTAATGGCGCAACTTTCACCATAATCCCCCCCCCCACCCCTGTGGGCACCCCTGCTTGTGAGCACGTTAGTCTTCCAGGTTTTCAACATCCATGAATGCGATGAATTTTTTCCCATTTAATAGAAACAGGTATTTATTTATTTATCAAAGTAAATGAATTTTACCTTAAGTTACTCAAGTCATCCAAAGTAACAGACTGAGATGATTTGGACATATCTGGCAAAGCCCTGAAAGCAACCCCACCAGAATATACACTTTCAAGAATCCTATGGGTTCGTGTGCTGGGGAAGACCGCCAATAATGTGGCTAGATGACACTGAAAAGGACACTAAAACTTTCAAAATTGGTAAACAGTTGCTGCGTACTGTTTTAGTTGGAGGAAGGACACTTTTGGGGCAGCCAAAACCTGTAATAGGTTGTTGGGCTAGTAAAGAAGAAGAAGAATTTTTTTTTTTTTTTTTGGAATTTTAATAAGTTTTATAACTGTACACTCTCAAACTCTAATTGTATTTTTTCTTGTGACAGCAATGATCATTTTTCTTTTGAAAGTGACATTAATCCTGTGAATTTAAAATCGCGAATAATCATGCAATCATAAAAAATCAAACGGCATAATCATTTATATCTATGTTTGCATTCGTACCACAAATTTCCAAGTTATATTTAAAAGAGTCTATTTCAAGGAGCTTAATTCAGCGTTCCATATTATGTTTTCAGTTATTTCTGAAACAAAATAAAGTTAAGTAGCTAAATTATATTTACTCAACTGCTACCTTGTATGCATTTAGTTACATTTAATACTTTCGTTGAAATATCTTGTCTGAACCTCATGGAAGTAAGCAGATAAAGTATCAAAGACAAACATCTTGGAAAAGGCAGAGGGGTCCCCAGGGGCAACTTGATACTTTCTTATCGTCCTTATGGACAAGCACAAACGTGCCATATTTCACTTACACTGGAAAGTAGTGAAAGTGACAAAGGCTCCAGTTACTTATGTAAGAATTTTATACCAAGCGAGAATTCATTTCTATGTATCAAACTGTATTTTCAGAAAATTCTTTTTTTACCCATTAATGCCTAGCGTCCTTTTGAAGGACGGTCCAAAAAAGGGTCTGAATTTCCCCAAAATGAACATTTCAACCAAATAATAGTGTTCAATGAGTACATTGCTTCAATTCGTTATTAACAGATTGCAGCATATAACCATTGTAAAGTGTGTTCTGTAGTAGTTTTAATATGATCTTTATCAAGAATAACATCGCTCACAATCTCAGGAAAAAAGCCAAGTTTTCAAAGTTATTCCCAGCTTCCCAGTTTATGTTCATTGCTGATTTTATTTCTTCTTATAAAATGTCTTTTTAAATATTATATCGTAGGCAGAAAAAAAATTGAGTAAAACAAGTATGTACCCTCTGGGGTCTATCGTAACGTTTGAGGGACGATTTTTCTTTCCTTAATAAAACAATTATTTTTTACATAATATTTTTTTAATTATTTTTCCTGTCCATTAAACACCGTTTGTAACCAGTATACCAAATATCTTTGAAGAAAAAAAAAAGTCAGGCATTAATGGGCTAATATTTCCAAAAACATGAGCATGTGAAATGTTAGCTTGCGCGTTGTTAACTAGAAATATCCTTTGTGTTGAGTCAAAAAACAAAAAAAAAAAAAAAAAAAAAAAGCCAAAACTTAAGAAAGATAATCTAAAGAATATTTTCAATTATAAATAAATAAAAATCTTCACACGTTTGAGCTTTACACATTGCTGTGCTTTTGCTAATTTAAAAAGATAAATTCAAAATATTCTCCACACATATACATTAAAAAAAAAAACATGGGGTGGTTCTTTCAGTCAAAAGTACTATAGTTATTAACTGTGCAATTCTTACTATAACATGTAGTAAAAAAAGGCAGAGTAAAAACAAAACAAATAATTCACACAGTGCGTAATACTGAAAGAAATACTAAAAGATAACCCTCACAGCTGATATTCATATGACACTATTTGGAGTATTTAAATTCCTGCACTTTCATATTGGAATGCGAAC